>JAUTBT010048413.1:0-16222 GCA_032361225.1 Lepetodrilus schrolli | reverse complement strand
TCCGACCTCGTTTTGCAATCACGTGATGCAATGACTAGTATAATGGTCCCGGTAAATTAAGCAATCTAATAATGTATATCTACTATTTCATTGTTACTTGTGTTTATCAATCAAACTATCATTTAATTAGCTTGAGAATGCATTTCCTGTCGATGAATCTGACTCATTTCTTCTCAACTAATCTTGTTAACCTTGATAAACAAAAGTCTACTTACGATGTCTGAGGCCATGTGTTGCCCTAGTCATCGCTAATTACTTGGCTTTATCCTATTTCAATTGGTCTTTACAACTAGTTACGTTTGTAATCGCTGGTGAGCACGTTATAGTAGTACTTTTCTTCATTACGTGAGTGAATATTTTTCCCCAAAATTTTTTGTGTGCAAATGCGCGTAATTTAATTCCTGCGAATATGTCAATTATAGCATTTACGTCCGCGAAATATAAGTGTTTTACAGTATGTTATCTGACTACACAGAGTGGATGTTGCAGTAAACATGTCAAGTCTTCGTATTCTTTACTCAATGAATAAGGGCAGGTGGTAGTGCAATGGTAGATGATTTGGACGTCAGAGCTAAAGGCGCCTGGTTCAAATCCTATCCCGGGAACCCAGCATCAAAGTTCGCGAAAGTTAACATTTCTGATGTGATCATGATAGGATGCGCTGTCTGTAGCGTGGCAATGCAGTTATCATCCTTAATCTGTCAATACCAACCGATGCTCGCAGGTTTACTGCAACATTCAGCGCTACAGACGTTGCGGGTTTCCTCCTGCCATAAACTGAAGTCGTGATATAAGTGAAAGAATCTTGACAGCGGCTCTAAACCACAGTTTAAAAATTATTTAAAAAAAATACAATCCGTGGATAAACATGTGGAATATGTGATAGCTGACTATTGACTGAGTGGATGTTGCACGACATTACAGGTGGAGGTCAGTATGGCGATGTGTACGAGGCCGTATGGAAGAGATATAACAAAACTGTGGCCGTCAAAACTCTCAAGGTACAGTACTACTCTTGCTTTGTTGTTCTTGGTAAAAAATATATTTATCTAATTGTTTTTACAGGTGTCAGTACCTGCCGGTGCTCGCAATTTTACTGAAACATTCAGCACTACGGATGTTGGGGATTCATCCTACTCTAAAACTCGCAAACCGTGATCAATAATTTATAATGTACATAATGTAGTGCTATGAGCATGCTTTCGAGTGCTGATTTGGCACAATATAAATGTTCACATTATTATTATTATTATAAGTGAAAGAATCTTGAACGCAGCTCTAAACCAATTTAAAAAAAATAATACAAAAATATCATTGTTAGGAATGTTTTTATATTGTGCTATAATTTTTTTTATAGGAATTTATGGAGTTTATTACTTCTCATTGTTAGAAATAGAAATAGTGATGCAGTGAAATGTATGAAGTTGAAGTCAGTCCTAGCTGTTGTCTGAATTGCTTTACCTCTGTGTTCCAGGAAGACACTATGGCTTTGAAGGACTTCCTAGAGGAGGCTACAATCATGAAGGAAATGAAGCATCCTAACTTAGTGCAATTATTAGGCAAGTACTGCCAGTGTTCGCAGGTTCATACGCTGTAGAATATATTTTTGAGCCTATGAATTCATTCTAATAACTTATTGTCAAATGTAAATTGTATCGTAAATGTTTAAATTTCCTAGAATTTGATTAGTCAAAATGGTTGAAAAGGTGTTGTTTACCAGCTTAAGCTTGAAATAATCGATTTGACCACTGAAATCTTTTTTTTTTATGATTGGCCTTTAATGCTTAACAAACCTTGTATGGACATTTTATTATTTTTGAAAAAAAATAGATAGATCTCCTAAATGTAATTATTTAGTCTTTAATGGTTAACTAACCTTGTATGGACACTTTTTTCTTTTAAATAGATAGATTATTATAAGATTGGAATTCATTCATCAAGTTTTCACATTGTCAAATATCTTAAACATTACCCTTTCCATCCCCCTGTCTAGGTGTGTGCACGCGAGAACCGCCTTTCTACATCATCACAGAGTTTATGACGCAGGGGAACCTTCTCGACTTCCTGAGAGGTAGCAATAAGGAAGAGCTGGGTCCCACCGTCCTTATGTACATGGCCACTCAGATTTCCTCGGCCATGGCCTATCTAGAAGAGAAATTGTTCATTCACAGGTTCGTGGTACCCCACCACACCACACCACACCACACCACACCACACCACACCACACCACACCACACCACACCACACCATACCACACACCATACCACACCACAACCACACCACACCACACCACACCACACCACACCACCCCACCCCACCATCTCTAACTATTTGTGTCTTGTCATGTATCTCAGTCTGACAGTTCTCTGGTACAGTGTACCCTCGATATAACACTGACTTTGGGTCCATGATATCTCGGCCCAGTCCCTTATATTGAAATTAACCAAAATCCTTTTTTTTCATAATATTCAAAGAGGAGGTTAAAAAACCATTAATAGATTGTCGATCATGTTTCACTTTGAGGAAAAGCTAGTTGTACACAGTTTGGCCATAAGATTTGGTGATGGTGATGTAATGATAATAATAATAATAATACCGGTAATAATAATTACATCAGTTTATCGCCAACTTTATTTCCGTATTTTAGGGATCTGGCTGCCAGGAACTGTCTTGTCGGGGAGAATCACTTGCTGAAAGTTGCGGACTTTGGACTCGCTCGCCTGATGAAGGATGACACTTATACCGCGCACGCCGGCGCAAAGTTCCCCATCAAGTGGACGGCTCCTGAAGGACTCGCATACAACCGCTTCTCCACGCGGTCCGACGTCTGGGGTGAGTTGTCTCCCTTTGATACTGCTGCTTGCTTTATCTTGGGTGAGTTGTGTCCCTTTAACAATGTACCATACTGAAGCTGTGAGATGTCTCCCTTCAACGCTACTTTACTTTGTCATGTGTGAGTTGTTTCCCTTTGATACTGTTCCATCCTTTATCAGAAGTGAGTTGTCTCCCTTTAACCCTAGGTATTTGTTTGGGGTGAGTAGTCTTTGACACTGTACCTTGCTGTGTGTGTTTCGCTTGGGTAGAACATTAGTGTACGCTGCTTACCTTTCAGATAAGGTGATAGAATGCAATTTTCCCAGATCTTGATCAATTTACTGATACCATTGTTTCTGTTTCAGCATTTGGTGTGTTGCTATGGGAACTGGCCACATACGGAATGTCCCCTTACCCGGGAGTGGACCTGACCGACGTTTACCACTTGCTGGAGAGGGGATACAGAATGGAACGACCCGCCGGGTGTCCTGCCAATGTGTACCAGCTCATGATACGATGT
The DNA here is from genome assembly GCA_032361225.1 of Lepetodrilus schrolli. Classification (NCBI taxonomy): domain Eukaryota; kingdom Metazoa; phylum Mollusca; class Gastropoda; order Lepetellida; family Lepetodrilidae; genus Lepetodrilus; species Lepetodrilus schrolli. The sequence continues at coordinate 12,888 of JAUTBT010048413.1, read as the reverse complement.
TAGTAACATAGCACCTTTTACCAATAGCAGCATGACATTGCCAACACTGTCCTATGGCAATACATGGTAGAAAGTGCAGTTGACGTTAAAAGTAATGGGAAGTAACTCTGATTAGATATGCTGCATTCCAAAATATTTTTGCTTCACATTGTGGTGCCATGGAGTGCCCTCTACCGTACAGCATTGACATTATTTTTGAAGGTGGGATAACGATGATATGTATCCCAAGAGAATGTGTTATGCATTTGTAGTTCCAATTTAGTCCAAAATGATCATCAATGTCTGTGATTGTAAACCTATAACTGTTTGTTGACTCTCTGTTTTATATACAATTGTTTGTAGGCTGGCAGTGGGAGCCAAAAGACCGGCCGACTTTTCTCGACATCCACTTTGCCCTAGAGAACATGTTTGACCTGTCCAGTGTCAGTGAAGGTTCGTAGTTCTTACCACCAGGTTGGTGATATTAGACATGGCAATTTTGCATGGATCCTCGGAAATATGTATTTCCCCTGGACCCTGGGCTGATTTTCGCTTTAATGACAAATTGTCTGTTGCCATGCATGTGATATGTATCCTCTGATATGCATGGGGAAAGATAACTGTGTGATCTTATTTAATATCCACTGACCGATAGCTTGTACATTGTTGCAAGTCACACAAAAATCTGTTAATAATTCATATTTTCCCCTGTGAGCTGAAAAATCAAGTATGGGTGAAATATTCCTGCTGCAATGTTTAGCACTAATTCATTCAATCATTAAACTTACGATTCATTTTGGTTGTTCATTTGTTCCTTCATTATTTCATATTTAATTTTTTTATTTTATTAATTCATAAATTAATTTATTCATTCATTTTTCCGTGTATTTCCATGTTTCAGAGGTTGAGAAGGAGTTGGAGAAAAGTGAGAGGAAAAAGGTTCCCGGGCTGCCGTCTAAGAAAGGACGGACACAGAGTTTTGATAGCCAGGAACACCTCGCAGATGGCAGGAATAGTGCAGGTGAGGGAGGGTGTACTTGTGAGTGTATGCACTTTTGTGTGTACAGAACCACACTTTTATTCACTTAGGCCGAGAACATCAGCATATGAAGTACAATATATATTATGAAAATTAACATGGCAATCGCAGACAGGGATTTGCTAGGAAGTTTTTTTCGTTTCATAGAATGCATGATAATAGTAGTACACATGGGTGTATATGTGAGTGGATGTGCATATTCAATTTTCTGCGGATCCGTGGAAACCCGCTGATATATTTGTCCAAAGGTCGATTTATTTGCCGTGGACGTGGCTTGGGGCCTGCAGCTTGGACTTGTTTTTTTTTGTGCTGAAATCACAAGTGTCTGCTACCCTGTGTGTTTGTAGTATATTTGTAGGTGTATTTGTGGGTGTACTCATGGGTTAACTTGTGAGTGTACTCATGTGTATTCATATGTGTATTCATTGATGTATGTGTTGGTGGAAGAGGTGGGTAAATTAGGATCATAACGGGCATTAAATACAAATAAATTTTAGATTAAGATATAGTGACAATTATATAAGTTATGATTTTTTCTTATTGTGCTATTACTATTGTTATACATGTACCCTGCTCTGTTTGCTTATTTTGCTCTATTAGTTTAAATGTTTATAAAATGACTGGTGTATTTACAGGACCCACACCCCCGGCAGGGAGACGGGTCCTTCCTCCCATGGACCCAGACACGGACATCACGCTCAACAAGGTGTCGGAGATACTGTCACGGAAGTCGTCGCGGAAGAAGAGCGGCCCTGCTCCCACCCCTCCACGGAGGACTACATCGTGCCGTGACCCCGGGGGGGAGCCCCCACCCCCACCCATACCCCCCCAGGTGGACCTCGACGCGGAGCTCAAGTCTCGAATGAAACTCCAAAAGGCGAAGCTGGAGAATGCCAAAGTAGAGGAGAACATGTACGAAGGTCCGTGGGACAGCAAGATGTCTATCATGGAGAAGTCGGCGCGCGGGATGTTTCAGACACGGAGTAAGCACGACAGCGGCTCGCCTAAATTTGTGCCTCGGAGTGACGGTACCAACAGCATTGGATCCGATAGTATTGGCAAATCCGAGTCGTTGAAACACGCCCATATAGACAAATCGAAGTATTTGATAACGGAAGCAAATGCTCGTAGTTTCGAGAAAGGTGCGGACGAAAGGAAGAGTGGTAGGAAGAAAAGTCTGCCCCGCGGTGCTAGTCAGGATAAAAAGTTTGAGCGTCCTCGTTTGGAAAAGGAACTCTCGGTGCCTGAGGAGGGTGATGGACAATACGGGGGTCAGTATCCCAAGAAGGCGCTTCCACTTCCAAGTCACCCTCTCGGTGCTCGGAAGAAATTCTCAGATCCGTCCCACCCCGGGAAGGGGGGTGCCAGCGGGGCGGATTCCGAGGAAATGACTGTCGGGAAACTCGACGTGGCAAATGTGGCAAAAGCTATAAATAGATACGGGACCATCCCTAAAGGCGTGCGTATAGGGGCGTACCTGGCTTCCATGGAGACGGAGCAGAACAACCACAGCCGCGATTTGCCTTCGGTCGAGGACCACGACTCTGGCACGGATACCGCCAGTGTGATATCGTGTCCTCCCCTCCACCTGGAACAAGGCCCCACGGTGGTCCTCAAACCCCCGCCCCCTGCGGTGTTGGTGGCCGCCGAGGACAGCGACCCTGGGATCAAACAAGAGCCCAACGTCAAACCCTCTGCTGTGGTCAAGTCTCAGTCCACCCATGTGATCGTCGAGAGCCAGCCCCAGGTTCCCGTCGCCACGCAGTTCTCCGGGCTGCTCCAGCGACACAAGTCTGACCTCTCATCCGGGAAAGGGAACGGCGTTGGGCCCGGGAACGTGACCGGGAACAAGACGGATCAGTCTACGTACAAGTCAGATACAGACCTGACCAAAGGGGAGGAGTCTTTGCTCCTTCCAGGCAGGACTGACGGATCCGCGAACAAGCCTAAGCCGAGTCCACGGTTCTCCAGGATTTTCGCGGAGAACAGTGACCAGTATTCCAAGGATCAGTCGCAGGTGGACGACACGCGACCAGGACCACGTGCTCCTCTCCGACCCATGCCTCAAGTGCTGCCAGCCGTCGACCAATCACTGGATGGCACGGACACGAATAGCAAAACTGCCCCTCCTCGTCCACCTCTGTCGTTCAAGGGCAAGTCTTCGTCGTCGGAGGACAGCCCCAAACATCCAGACAGTTTAGACTCCTCCGGTGAAAAGAATAAATTTGACTATAATTTCCAAGGTTCACAAAAGCCGAACAATTCCACTAATAAGCTTTCGTCCTTCAAGACATTTGGCAAAGCCAATGCGGTGAAGGAGGCCAACTTAGATTCAGTGAGTGATAATCAGGTTGGTACGAACGACCTTTCGGGCAAAGCGAAGGACAAAGACGAAGGTATTTATAAGCCAGTATTTCCTGTGTTGAAGCCAATTGCCGGGAACAGTGTTCTGAACCAGGCTCCTGCCAAGCAAACCGACCCCATGGAAAGGTCGCTGGTCGACCTTGGGCATCAAAACAACGGAAACGATCAACCGTCATCCGACTCGGAAACGTCTGTGTCCAAAGACCTGATCATGGACGCGTCCAACAATCTGCGGTCATGCATCGACAAGCTGGCGATAGCTGGGAACAAATCCAGCACAAACTTTATGCTGTTATCGGAAAAGGTTCAAGCGTTCTATGCACTGTGCTGCCGTTACATCGACTCTCTCCCACCACACGCCAAGTTCCATGCGCGGGAGCTCCTGTCTCGTTTACAGTTGCACAGTCAGAATCTGAAAACGTACACGAGCAGCACGCCCTCTGGTGGGGGGAGATTACTCAGTGACATACAGACCACCAATAAGGAAATAATGAGCATCATTGATAGATGAATGAGTGATGTCCCCTTTTTTTTAGTGGATTTTTTTTTTTTTAAAGAAATATCTGTGACCTTGACCTTGTGTCCACATGTTGGCAGAATGTGATATTGCCAAGTTCAGATTTTTTTTTTATCAATCGGGGAACGACTTTTTTTCAGAGTATTTTAAGATGCTGAGTAGAGATCGTAGGTTGATTGAATGTTTGTGAACTGTTGTGCGTGCCACTGTGTTATCCTCGATGTGTATGTCAGCAGCGATTGGCTGCTTCGAGATGGATACATCACATGACTGCAGATTGCTTTAAACGTTGTTGTTTGAATAACCTCGCAAGTTTGGAAAGAGTGATGTTTCTTTGTGAATGTCAGTCTGACATTGTCTAATGACCTTGAACTACGTGACTACTAGTTTTGTAGCCGATCCACAAAGAGGGCCAATTCTCAAACACTTCGCAAACTGACATGGTTTGAGGGTATCGTGGCGCCTTGTGCCATGCAGCATTTCAGCCTATCCATTTTTTCAAAAGCTCTTTTAATCAGATAATTGGTCATTTAATTTAAGATTTGAGACCCTATAAGCTTGAGAAAGGATTACGCCTCAAAATAGTATTTGCTCAGTTTTAGCCTTTCCATATGTAACCAGGATATTGTCAGATCTTGTTGCTCAGCTGCAGGGGAAATAACTCTTCCGTTGTTTACAAGTCGCAGTTTCTCATAGAATGCTAATTCTTTTAGATTTCTAATAAACTGACCAAGAATTTAAAATAAGACAAACTGAAGATAAGTTCAACGAATTAAGCAATAGTGTAACGGTTTTATTTAAAGATTGTGAGTATGAATGAGAAAGAATGTCAAAATGTCTATAAATCAAAGAAACTATGTGATTACCGGGCCGCGAGATTACAAAACATTTTTTTTAATACAAACTCATGCTCAACTCAAGGTTTTGTTCAGAAATCCCCTTATTATTTGAGCATGAAATTGTAATCAGAAAGTTTTGTAATTTTGAGGCCGGGTACATGAAATAGATTAATATATGCTAGTCATGTGATCGATCATCTCTATCAAGTGACGGTAAAAATGGTCTGGTAGAAAAAAAATACAAAGTTAACTTGATGAAATTATTCCAGTTCAAACTTTTAATTTCATCGGCAGTGATAACATTCACATATATATTTATTATCTTTCACAAATTAACTAATATTGATTCCATGCATTAAAACCATGAACTATGTAAGTACATTTTGCTCATACTGAATATATACTCAACAAAATTATGTAAGGGCCAGTAGCCTTTTTAGACATAAATTTGGCTTTATGTAATTTTAACAACGAAGAATTTCCAAACATTTACAGTCTCCGGCAGATACTCTTCAAGAACTTGTAGATGCAGATGCATTGGAGAATGGCACCAGATTCCTCAATAAGCCTAGCAGAAATTTGGTAGAAACTTTCCCCACAAAATTTCTGCCGACCCTTAATTATTATTTTAGGGGGAGTATATTAAAATGGATACTCAAACACTACTTGCAATTACTGCTGTATCAACCTCAGTTTCGTTTTATTTAAAACTAATTGATTTAAATTCAACATTCTGAATTAAATAATTAATTAAATCTGTAAAATGTGATATAATCCACATTTTCTTTTTTTCATAACTTGGATTTGCTCACTTAGATTATCATGGTTATGTGAATATCGCCTTTAACATGATTAAGCTGATAAAAATAGCTCAAGTTACATGTGTCAAAGTCCAGTTTTTAAGAATGCTCAGTTGTTTAACCGTACAATGTATTGCAAAGAAGCATGTCTACTGTCAGCATATTATACCTCAATGTCAACATAACAGTAGTATTGTTACTATTTTTGTGGTTGAAAAGATGCAAGAATTCGGATATTATCAAGGTCAGTAGATCAATAATTATGATTATTTAGTCAGATGGTTGAAATAGTGTGATTGAAAGAATCTGGAAAATATGGCAGATTGATGCAAGGGAGGTAACTCTCTTACAATCAACTACCTCTATTGATATGTTAACTTGGTATATCAATAGTTCACACCTATTCATTGGAGATTCTATGGCCTAAAAGTTTTTGATATTTTAAAAGGATGAAGACTAAACCTATGCATTGTAAACGTCGGCACAATCTTATTTATAATTTACGACTGGTGAAAATGGTCATTCTTTAAACAAGAGTATGCTTGCATATATTTATTCACTGTATTTCATGTTTTAAGTGTTCCGTGTTTAAAATAAAACATTGTTAAGAGACTTCTTTATGGCAAATTCACCATGCAATCTTAGTATGCTCAACAAAATTAATTAATTTCCAGTAGCCTTTTTGGACATATAAATTTAGCTTTATGCTATTTTAGCAACAAAGAAATTCCAAATGTCTTCAGGCTCCAAGTACTTTTCAAGAAAGCCCATTGCAAGAAGAATGGCACCAGATTCCTTGAGCCAGATTCTCAAATATGGTGTAATGCTTACTCATGAACTATCTGCCAGCCTTTAATTTATTTTGTTGAGTATAATTATCATAGATTATGCCATTTGTATTTTCATTAACAATGTGGACCCATATTGTTTGTGGTTGATTGCCTAAATCACTAAAAATTAAATACTCATTAGTATTTAATGAGCACTTAATACATTTTAATTAATGCAGAGCAATTAATCATATTAAATATGATGTATATATAATATATTAATTGTACAGTTTCAAAATTTGTGCAGATATTGATGGATGAATTGAGCTGTTCTTATTAACAGATACCACAGTAACCATGGTACCATGAAATATATGATCGTGGTATTTTCCGATTAAGTAACCATGGCAACATATAATAATATTTAACTATGGTAACACAGAATAATAATATGTAACCATGGTAACACAGAATACATTGCCATGGCAACATTACTAATACCAGATTTAGCTTTCTTGCCTCCACTGTTTAAGAGCGGTGGTCGCAGAAACTTGTAAAATATTTTCAGTAAAGTTTAATATCGACTGTTTCATCTGCGTGGAACAAAAACTTTGTATGCTTTTTTTCTTCTTTATGAGATATGTTATCCACTGTGCTATTTGTGATCAGTTTTGTTCAGTTGTATTAATTACTTCAATCTACTGCATAATCTGTCTAATGAGTCATGTAACTTGGTAAGAGTATAAGCTGACTTTTACCCTCTGTGTGTGTGTGTGTGTGTGTGTGTATGTGTGTGTGTGTGTGTGTGTGTGTGTATGTCTGTCTGTGTGTGTATGTGTGTCTGTGTGTGTGTCTGTGTGCGTGTCTGTGTGCGTGTATGTGTGTGTCTGTGTGTGTGTGTGTGTGTGTGTGTGTGTCTGTGTGTGTGTGTATGTGTGCATGGTATAAAGAGGTTGAAAGGTCACTGTAAATAACTTGGAACATTGTACTTGTAGATAGGCTCTCTGTTTTATCATGTCATCTATCTTTTTAACACCAGATAAAACATTATTTCTGTATAGATTCATTTCTATTTCGATACTTAACAATAGTAAACACTTCATAATATATTAGCTAATTCATTCTTCAAACAACTCTATGTATGCGCGAGATCTATGGCTTAGGCAACATTTTATTTTTATGTAACTTTGTTTGAAATAGAAGAGAAAATGTTCAAACTTATTCAGTGTAGATCTATGTTTGGTAAAGTTACCAACAATAACTTGTACTATTTTCAGATAAAATAAATAAGAATAATTTTTATAGTAATAGTAAAACTTGAAACAAATACTGAATAGTGTATTAATGATGTAATGAAGATTGTGTAGATGGTGACATCTATTTCTATCTATTCCGTTTTCTAATTGCTAGACAATGCTCTCCATCATTTTCTCCAAAGCCCTTATGTAGAATCCAGCAAGTATGTACTGTAGGGTCTTATGTAGAATCCAGCAAGTATGTACTGTAGGGTATTATCTCAAATTGTATGCAGATCTATGTAAATGGTGTAAATGGTATTCATAATTTAACATTCATCATATTTCATCTTTCCATGGAATTTTGTAAATCCACTTGGCCTTTGTATTGTTGGATTAATGAAAAATCACCGCATTCTGGCATCTTTGGTTGCCTTCAGTATAAAGTAGGTTAATCCTCCACGAATGCATGACATATGCTTCAGCTTTCAGAATAGATCTCAGAAACTTGTGATTTAATATTAAATGAATAATACATAAATAAATAGTACAGTTACTGATGCATGTTTAACCCTCTCCCTGCTGAAGGCAACCAGAGATGCCCTAAAGAGTAGTGGCTGTTCCTAATCTAGCAGAGAGGGTTAAAGCATGCTCAATGGATCAATGTGCACTCAATTCAGCTCAACTCCATGGGGAGTATACAACCCAAGCAGTCATTTTTTTCAGGCTCTAGAAGGTTAATGTTCACAATTCCACAATAATGTAACCGCTAAAACATAATAAACACAGTGTTACAATATTTTGCTATTTATAACATGTTCCTATTTGGTTCTGTAACAAGCCTGATAATCTCGGTGAAGAATCCTACTGTTGTTATCTATAGACAGTCACGATCAGGTCATCAGGTCACAGAACTCTGGTCAGATTAAACCGGTTTTACTGAATGTAGAAATACATTCTGGTGTATGTCCTTTTAAATATCTAAATATTTAATTTATCAATTATATCTGCATACAGCCATGGACATGATTAATTTCTACACATAACCAGTACGTTACAGACATTACTGGGAGGTAATCAGGCCTACATTTCACGACAGGCTTGTACCTATAGTCCGGGTATAAATTGAGGTATACCATATGTCATTTCCTGCTATAGTAATACCATGGTGCACAGACTGATTTAGGCCAGGACTACAGTAGGACACTTTAGTAAACACAACCCAATTGTCTACATTAACTATTTGTGGTAATTGCCTTGTGCAAGTTGGTAATGTTTGTGTTTGGTTTGTTGTCAACTGATGAACATCTGTTGAATGAATGTGTAGCGTGTTTATGTAAGAGCTACAAGAGATGTGCTATCTCAGGGGATATAAGGGTTAATAGTAAGATATGTAGGACGGCCGTGGTACTTCAGTTGTCAGAACACCGAATACAGCTCAAAAATATTTATAATTTCTACTGTTATTAAAAATATTTATTTTAAATTTAAATTGTTCATTTTTAATTTAAAATATTCATTGTTAAAGAACTGATGATCCTTTAGGCCTACACCACGTACATTGATTGATTTCCTTCCAAACGATCTGTTATCGATAAATCAGCTCATTTTCCAAGCAGTCAGTTTGTTTATTTACATCGACCTGCTATTGACTTTGTGTCTGTGACCTCTCCTGTGACCAATCATGGCAGTCTTCTAACCACGTAACTAACATAGAGGGGACAGACATCATTTTAAAAACATTAAGATTGTTTATCACTGAGATTTTATTTTGATGGGTTTGCGTGGCTTTTCATGCCTGAAAGCTCAGATTCTTACAAATATAGCTCTTTATATTACATATGCACTATAATAAGGTAATATCACCTATTAGTGTATGAGTCCTTTTAAATATTTATTTTTAATTTTTAATTTCAACCATGGATTTTACATGTATCACTATATCAGTGAATCTGGAAAAAATAATCTCTTATTAAAACCAATGCAATTTAAGAAACTCTTAATCAAAATGGAATTTAGAAATAGAGATCTATATTGTATGATTGTTGCTCCATATTCAAAATGGTTTATATGTTGTTTTGAATGTTTCAAACTGTTGGCTCAACCAAACCTACTATTTACATCGATAATAATAATATTAAGTTTTATATGTGAATTTGCAACAGCAAAGTGATTTCATCAACATATTTAGAAAATACCTTATATAGACTGTTATCTTCATCATTGCTGAATGTTTTAAAGTCACAAATCCTATAAAAATATACATAACTATTAAATACCCAGCATTTTGAAGAAATATCAATGAAGAAATACTTGAATTTAAAAATAATTTTTGACATGATTCATTTATAGATACATGTAAAATTAGTCTTACAAATGTCAAGAATTGTTTGGTTAAAACGTCAAAGTTTTGTTGCTAATTTACATTCAGGAATGTATGTTCATTCGGTAAATGACTAACATATTCCATTCATAGCATATCCAAGACGAGACAATTACTACTGTACTGTACTGTACTGGCACTGTGCTTGTAGAATGATTGAGATGTTGAATGTATGTACTTCTGACCAGCAATGTATGTGGTATATTGCTAATTCTCCGATTGAGAACTCTTATCTATCTTTGTTTTCCTGTCCTTCCCTCGCTCAGATCTTTGCCCAGGGATTAATTATTCTTCCATTGGGAGGATGGTCACACACAGCCACTCTCTCTGCCATGCTGAAGTATTCACAGCTAGTGTATTAATGCTTTGTTTCTTGTAAATAAGATCATTTTATTGATTAAAAGTGGATGAATCATGAACGTTTTGTCTTCTTCCTATAAGCCTAATTTTAAGTCTATGACAATTTTGAAATATTTCACACTGGTGGTCCGGGTATTTTGGGACACCATCTTGGATTTATGCTAATTACGAGAGTTGCCCAAAGTTGCCCTTTGAGCAACCAAGCTAAATTTGTTCTAAGACCTCATATGAGTACACATCAACAATAAAACTTGATAGGAAAGAACATTATCAGGAATACATACGAGTGTCAAATGGACTACTGTTTGAACATTTTCCAAGGAGCCATTTGACTCCTGAAGAACCAGAAACACTTAAAATAAGTGAAATACTGGTCGACAAATGCAAAATTAGGTCGCCATGACTCCCAAAATTGAGCCCTGACTGTACTGTACAGGCATGGCAACAGACATTATTTCAGTGGGAAAACAAGCCCAGGCTGCAGACCCCAAGCCATGTCGTGGGCAAATAAATCGACCCATGGGGTCACAAATAAATCTGATGATCTGCAGAAAATTGCCATGCCTGGATGTAAAACAATAATTCACCGACTCTTCTCGTTTTTTTTATATTTGGGTTTAGAGCCGCTTTCAAGATTCTTTCACTTATATCACAGCTTGTCAGTTTAGGGCAGGAGGAAACCTGCAAAATCTGTAGTGCTGAATGATGCAGTAAACCTGCTAGCATCGGCAGTACTGACAGACCAAGGATGATAACTGCATTGCCACTCTACAGACAGCGCATCCTATCTTATATCATGTCAGGGAGCCCGGACACCGATGCCGGGCTCCCTAGGTGGGATTTGAACCTGGAACCTTTGGCTCCGAAGTGCAATGTTCTACCACTGCGCTACCACCCACCCCACCTCTCTTCTCATGTACCAGTTTCGTCATTGTGGACACTAGTGGTTTACAATTTACTGACCTGCATGTATTCCTACACGTAACTTTATAAAATGTTGATTCACGTATTGATGTTTTCTTTTTATTGAGAAGTATTTAAGCTTGACATTAGATGATAAAGAGATTATTAACCTCGTGTCTTTAGATATCGTCAACATCCTGCACTGAAGCTCGTCTAATACAAAGATTATCCCTAAGTGCTGGATATAGACGATATCTAAAGACACTCGGTTAATAATCTCTATTTACTATTTGTATCCTTGCTAGTCAATAACAAGATAGGTACATACACACATCAATTAAAACTATATATGATGTTAGTTTCTCAAATAAATACTGCATGGAAATATGGCAACAATATGTACTGTAAATCAGGAAATTAATGCGTCATTAATTTAATGCGACCTCAAGCTTTTAGACATAAATGCGACAACAATTAAATGCGATCGACCATGTTTTTCCCCGGACCTACATTTCATTATTTTACATAATGCGTAGGAATTAAATGAGGCCATACGCCAATCGCATTTTTCGCATTAATATCCTGCTCGCATTAATTTCCTGATTTACAGTATATCAAACACCTTGTATATACAGTACTAAACACTTTCACAAAATGTTTGCACACACCTTTTTGTCATGAGAGAGTTTATTATGGTCAACATAATTTTCAATCCAATACAGTATGCATTATAATATATGAAATACAATAAATTACTATAAAATATATATTGGAGATTGTTATTGTCAGGTCTTTTGTATTGCAATGTCTTTGAATACAGAGATTTTCACTGCAATACAAACTACAAATGTACAGTAATAGCATGAATAAAACATTATAAGTCAGATCCAAACACCACCAAACAGCAAAATATCATGGATGGAAATATATTTGAAATAGATTCTTAGTATCACAAGAGACATAGAATGGTTTATACTGTCACATACAAATATGGAAGTTGAAAAATAAAATTTCCCCATATGTACACACAAAAGAAAATATTTCCTTGTTTTGGAGAAAAAAATTGAGCATATTGGCAATACCAGTATACAAGGTCATTGTATTGCAATGTGTACTGGAGATGTGCTGAGCTGTGTATTGTAATATACACTGTACTGGTACTGCAACATATTGGCACAATTATAACAGTCGGATCTCAACACTGTATGCTCAGAGTCAGAGCATACAACCAAATATACAAATATATACAAATACATAAATACAGGAAATATGTACAAAAAGTTGGCACATATTGATTCTCATTTCCAGGAAATACAAAATGGGAATGTTTCAAGTACCAGTAAATAAAAAAAAATGAACTTCCATCCCAAACAACCACAATTCTATGGCAAAAACCTTAATGAGTGATGGAATTTTTTTTATTTAATGTTGTTGCTTTTTGTTGTTGTTAAATGCACCTACTTTTAGCTAAATCAAGGCTGCTTTCAGCTGCACTACTTTTCAATATCAAGTGCTTAAATCCAGGCATACGCCATGCTTTCACTATATCAAGAAATAACGTAAACCTTGATTTATGCACAGACTACAGTACAAGCCTTTCATCATGTTTATGAAATGCAGGACTGGGGTGCGTTCAATGGAGAATACATACAATACACTACAATACAATACTTTTCTCTACATTTAGTAGTTCGCTGAA
>JAUTBT010048402.1:0-16227 GCA_032361225.1 Lepetodrilus schrolli | reverse complement strand
TTGTGTTTTTGAAAATGTGGGAGGGCTCACCAGGTTCTTGTGTTACTGGCTGCTTACTCCATCTTTTTAATAATTACCTATTTAATAGGTCATTTACGTGTTTAGAGTTTGGGAGGTTTTTTTTTTTTTTGGAGGGAGGGGAGGGGTGGTTGTTGGAGGAGAAGAATAGTAGGAAATGGGAAGTATAGAAGAAGTATAAAAAGACTCTGGGATCAACCAAAGAACTACATTGTTTATAAATTATAAGTGTGTGTCTACGTTACTTGATCTGAATTTTTATGTCGTCAGACTTTTGTTACGTAGTTTTTCAATAGTATGTAAGCTGCTGCTTTTAGATTTATATAATTTAAGTTGGTTGTGTTTTTGAAAATGTGGGAGGGCTCACCAGGTTCTTGTGTTACTGGCTGCTTACTCCATCTTTTTAATAATTACTTATTTAATAGGTCATTTACGTGTTTGCGAGCATCGCCTTTTATACCCCCTCTCAGGATCGAGGAAGGTGTCGGCTACCGCCCAACAGCCAATCAGCGTGCTCCGGCCTGGGCCAGACGGCGAAGCTGAGTAACCTGGCGCATATATAAGGCAAGCTCGGAAAGAGGTGCGATTCATTCTACACCGAGCGAGCGAGCGAGCAAGTACACCTCATCTAAGTAAGAAGTTGCTAACTAAATTTCGCTTCGTTGCAGTAACTTTTACCGCTAGCTTCTACATTATTATCATTACTTTATTTTTTTTTTTTTTTTTACCGCTAGCTTCTACATTATTTTCATTACTACAATTTTTATATAGTATATATATATTTCTTTTTTTTCCTATTATTAGGAAGGCAATTAACTAACTGTGACACATCATTAGGGAGAGAGAGGTTGTCATGATAAGTAAATCTTTTGCAAGTTAGGTTTGGGCCCTAAGAAGGGCCTAGATGTTGTTGTTGTTGTTTCTGAGTGAGTGGCAGTGAGTTAGCGGGGAGACGAGACGAGGCGAGGGAGGGATAGATAGACCGCCAGTTTTATATACACTTAAATATTTCGGTCAGACATCTCAGATAGAAACATTGTCCTCCACCATAAACTGCAACTTTTTCCTGCATCTATATATATATATATATATATGTGTGTGTGTGTGTACGTGTGCATTTTTCCCTATGCACATATGTATTTATCTATGTATGTCTGTATTTATGTATGTATGTATGTATGTATGTATGTATGTATGTATGTATGTCAAGTGGTTGGGAATGATGATTTTCAGTAGAAGCGTCGTGTTGGGCTGCTGCTTGATGGATCTCCGGAGTATAAGTATGTAGTTAGCGGGGAGACGAGAGGGAAGGAGGTGTGGATGAAATTTTGTGCTGCCGGCCGGCGGTTACATGGAAGGGAAAGGTGTTTTTTTTTCTTTTTGAATGTAGTAGGTTGGGCAAGGCAGGGAAGGAAGGAAGTGGTGGTGAAGTGGACGGGTGAGGTAGGTAGGTAGGTAGGTAGGTATGGCTGGCTAGCTAGCTAACCGTCCGGCCCGTTAAACCTTTTTTTTTCGAGACTGGAGGTTTGAAAAAATCGATTAACGGTAAAGTAGCACTACCACCCCTCCCCCCCTACCAAGAGCTTTGGTGATTTTCTCCTACAACCTAGTCTGTCTACTACGACGATGTTTGTATGTGTGTATCTATTTATGTATGTATGTATGTATGTATGTATGTAGATGGTTATTATTCATTCATTCATTATCTCATGCCTGTCTTTCTTTGGTGTGTGTGTGTGTGTGTGTGTGTGTGTGTGTGTGTGTGTGTGTGTGTGTGTGTGTGTGTGTGTGTGTCACCCATACGAGATTTGGAAGAGGACCGAACTATGTTTTATATATATTTATGCTCATTGTAGATTGCTTTCGAAAGAGTACGAGAATACTTGAATAAAGATCACGATGCAGTAGTTTTGTCTTGTGTTATCAATTGACCAATGAATGAACAACTCCCTCATCATCCTCTGACACGCACAGATGGTCTGTTTCCCGTTATCACCGGGCAAATCTAAAAAGAAAATAACAGTACATCATTTTTATAGCAGGTCTCCAGCAAATAGTTATTTTGAAGGACTGCGATGCCTACCAAGCGGATATTTATTTTCATTTCATTTAGGATTGTATTATAATGAATATAATTTGAATCTGTACACATGATATACATACATACGTCGTTTTAAATGCCTAGCTATAGTTATAAATGTAGGCCTATAGATAATGGCAGCGATTATATTTTCTTTTAATGTATATTATGAGAGCTTGGTGCATTGTATTGCAATATATATTATGAGAGCTTGGCGCAAATGTAAATTTCTAAGTGTATATTTTGTATAGATTTTAAGAGCACTTCGATGCATTTAATACGATGGGCTGAAGTCTAGTCTGTGTCAAACCCTGTTCTCACCAAAATACTCCTATTCAAAATATCCCTAGAGCAGTTAAGCAAGTCTAGATTACTGGAGAACAGAGGGTAAAGAATTTCAGGGGCTCATTTCATATATATATATAATACCAATCAATATAAGTTATATATTATTGATTTACTTGAACCCTCTGAGACTATGGATAGTCTAGCTGAAGTCGTGTGGTGCCAGTTTGAGTTTATGATACAAAATGGTAGTGATAGTAGGCAGTAAATTAGAAAGTTAGTTTAACATGGGTATAGATATGGCATATTTGAAAAACAAAAGCGGGAAAGGCAATCTTATAGTTGGTGTCGAGACAAATACAAGTATGCAGGCCTAGCCCTTAATTTAATGAGCATGCAGTGTGTGTGTGTGTGTGTGTGTGTGTGTGTGTGTGTGTGTGTTGTGTGTGTGTGCGTGCGTGCGTGTGTGCGTGTGTGCGTGCAAAACAACTTAAAAAGGGAGTGTGTGGAGGTTTGCACCCCACCCTTCTAGATCCGTCTAAATGCTATACACACACAAATATCTAAACAAATATAATACATCTTGGTCCGATTTCACGACTCTCCACGCGCAAGATCTAACGACTTCCCGTATATTTTGTTGTCAGACTGACGTTTCATGAACTCTCCGTGACTTAATAATAAGCTGATTTATAGTCAGTTGAACAAGGTGAGTATTCATGGACAGGAAGCAACCATGCGAATAATATTACCGTATATTTCTATGCACGTCTGTCAATTTTATAAGTTAACAACCTGCCAGGCAGGCTGGTTCGCGTCTAATCAGTTAGAGTTTGGTCTAAGGGAGATAATTCGTCCCGGTTTGATGGGCAATACTCCTATCCATATTACTGATATTCTACTCATTCACGTATTGAAAGCGTTTATGCGTTTATGGATTTTGCTGTGCATTGCAGACTATAATAGGATATTTATCAAAAGAATTTAGCCTAGAAATCAGCAACTGACTGATGTACTTCTTTCATAATTATTTATTTATTTATTTAGTTGTCACGACTTGTCAGTTTAGGGCAGGAGCAAACTCACAACATCCGTAGTATATCTCTGAATATTGTAATAAATATGAGAGCACCAGCTGGTACTGGCAGACCAATGATGATAACTACTTTTTCACGGTAGAAAAAGGTGAAGTCTTATTAACCCTATTCCTGCTGGATTAGGTACAGGTACAGCCCTTTAGGACATCTCCTGATGCCTTCAGCATGGAGAGGGTTAATATAACGTTTTACACTGAGTAATCTATTCACACATCATTAATTATTGTAGTAAACAAATAACGAGTCACGTTCTTTAAAGTCTGCATTACTAAAACGTTGAAAGAATAAAAATAAAATACAATACAATAAAATAAGTAAATATATAATAAAATAAAGTAAAAAATATTTACAGAATAGTTACAGAAGTCACGGCACATACAGGACATCTACCCATGGCTGAAATGGATGAACATGTTTCTACATAGTTCAACATTGCGCTTGGTTCTTCATCACAAAGGTTACAGTCACTGCGTATTAATTCGCGGACAGCAAAATCCGCTTCCAGCTATATACACTGATCTTTTGACAGACTCAGGCAAGTTTCCTCTTTCCCTGTCCATTAAATTCTCCTCGTTATTTCAGAAATCGCGATCAATATTACCGTCAACTAATTCCCATGACATTCTTTCCAAAGATGATACGAAACAAGAGATAATAATAATAATAACAATGATAATAATAATAGTAATAATAATGTAATACACTACACGACAATATATATACATTAATTTTTAACATTAGGTGGGTTTTTTTAAAGGAAATAAAATAAATAAATAAATATAATAAATAAATAACGAATAAACAAACAAACAGACAATACCAAACAAATGAAACAAACAAATGAAACAAACAAACAAAACAAAACAAAAACTCGGATGTATTTTCACAATTCATCGAAAAAAGGGTCTACGCTACAAAATACAAAAATCTGAAATCCCTAAAAGCAATTTATTGATGAACTCGGATGAAAACAAACCAATGGATTGCAAGACGTTTTTGTCGCGTACATGTGCTAAGGGAGAACACCGACGGGAGCCATGTAGTTAGATCGAATAATGTAATCAACATTGTTTGGTATTGATTGAAGGAAGTCACGGGACACAAGCATCCGATCTAGCAGGGTTGAAGATATTGAAGGAAGTTCGGAACGGGTAGTAATTGAAACAGTGGAAAGAACGCATTCTTTTATCGCAGCTGAAGTCCTTTTTTATCTGCAACGTTGTTCGACGACAGTTACCAAGATGTGGATGTAAGCACTGTACAGTAATATACTTGTGTCCCAACATGCTGCGAAATAAATTGTACAATTTGTCACACGATATTATAAATCGCGATAGTGAGTGGTTCGATAGCAATATATCGATGATGATTTGATCTATTGATTGTTTCTATCGATAGTACTCCTAACTGTAAATAGCTACAATAGTTGTCTACAGACACGGGTCCAGTTGCAAGTCGCTCTTGTAGGCTACAATAGTTGTAGGGACATACAACTGCCGTTACAATATTTCTTATTCAGATAGCCTACAAGAGTTTCGTGCAACCCAATTCCAAATGTAGAAGACTCTAGAACTATTGTAGCGCTACAAGAGAGTCGTGCAACTGGACCCTGTTCGTCGCAACAATTTTGGCGTAGGCATTATACTTTCTGGGCTTAAATACGGTAATATTACGAAGGACGTGTAAAATACGATTTATGTACTGAAAAAATGTTTACTTTTAATTTGTTTAATGTTTATTTTTTTACCTTATTAGCCTATATATAAACGATTAGCCTATGTATGCATATCCCACAAATGTGTCCTATTGTTTGGTTATCCTATCTCGATGCATCCTCTTAAGTCCACGGTCATTGTCTACTTGTGACACCCGTCAATGTTCATGGGCAATACGAGTATCTAGAACTCCGTTCTGTAGCAAGAATCCGTGGTATGTCAGTACCCACTGCAACAGTCAGCGCTACTAAAGCGACAAGCCTTGATATAAGTGGGAAAGCAATCTTGAAAGCTGCTCTAAATTCTAATTCAAAATGTAGCGAGCACAATGTCGTGCGTTCTAAAAATATAAACCAATCCAAACCAGTATTTTTGTGTGTTTTAAATTGTGGGCTAGCATCCTAATAAAATGAATATATTTGTACAGTTGTATTATATATTTATCAGTATGACGTTGCTAAAACATCCTAGGACTTTAAAGCGAATATATATATATATATATATATATATATCGAAACGAATTCCATCTTTTACCAATAAGTGTATACCGTGTAGGTCTTTATTCTGTTTTAGGATGTTCAACATTATGCCGACGTCTTGGTAACATAAATGCAAGCTCTTCACGAGTAATTGTATTGTGAAATGTTTTGGTGACCGAAAATAGCATATAAAAACCCCAGTGGAAGCGTTCTAATTTGAAAAAGAATTATATTTCTGTTATGATCATCATCCGAAACACGTGTTCATTATCTGCCTAACATCCATCATTGATGAATGTTAAATATAGGCAATAGCAATTGATTCAGAGGATGTCGACCGTTTTTAATATTTTTTTAAAACATATTTTTATTCAAAAAAAGAAAATGAATGAGGATAGATAATCAAGTTGCAAAGCTTTTTATTTTTATTATACCTCTCATCATTAATTAGTAGTGTAAAGCTTATTTTTATACCTCTCATAATTAATTAGTAGTGTAACGCTTATTTTTATACCTCTCATCATTAATTGGTAGCATAAGTGCAGTGGTGTGGTGATTGAACGTTCTGAGTTCGAATTCTCTAGCGAGTTCGGAATCATTTCTTAATACGGAAAGGTTTGATATGCAGGGCCTGTGTGTCCTCTGTCTGCAGGGTGATCCACTCACTGTATTCATTTCACGGTTGAAGGTACTGACATTCTAGCTGTTGGTAGAGGATGGATCCGGGGATACTGTGTACAATGTTTCTATTCATATACTGTACAGTTATTAACTATGGTTCGTCCGTTCCAGCCGTGTACCGTGGGTAATACCGTACTACGGTCGGACCGCCGCGATATTACTAAAATACAGTCAAACCTCGTTGTCGAAACTCGGGGCCCATTCTATAACGTCGAGACATTGTGACATTCGAAACAAGAGAGTTGTATAAGTAAAACATAAGTGAAACGAAAAATGAATGCAGAGTTCAACATACATGCTTGATCAAATTTAAACATAAATAACAGGCATGTATGTTACGTAGGAAAACTTCGTTTTAACCCCATAAAAGTTTGAATGAATAGAATCTTGACAATCCGGTACTACAAAATTAATATGGTCAGATGCCGATAGACAATCTATAACATCTATAACAGAAATGTTTGGAATTGTTAGTGAGTTAGAGGCAACTTTTTCCCAAGACATATTTCGCTCGTGTCAGTTTACGGGAGGAGGAAACCTGCCGTGCAATACCTTAGTGTTGCAGCGAACCTGCGAGCACAGGCTTACCAGTATTGCGGTAAAGGCCCGTTCAGATCAAACACGGTTACCGCTGCGGTTTCGCCGCAACGGATCGCTCCTTACAGAAGCACATGAACTGTTCACACTGAAACCGCGCGGGAAACCGTTCTGTGGTGCAGCAAAGCAATGGAAAAAACCGTGCGTTTAACCCGTTGCGGCTGCCGCACGCGTTATGTCTGAACGAGCATTCAAACATTAGGTATTGAAACACGTTACAAATAGACACATATGTTGCTCTATATCTATGGAGCATTTCATCGCGTACAGTAAACCGTGCTATCAGGTACATAACACTCCGATCTATAGATAAGATAAACTAGTTTATTTTAGTCAAGCACTTTACTACTGTATAGTGTATAGAATTTGATTCTGAACATCAGTCTATACACACGAGATGACTTGAACATCAGTCTATACACACGAGATGACTTGAACATCAGTCTATACACACGAGTGAGTGAGTGATTATGGAGTTTAACGTCGCTGCGGGAATCTTTCACCCATTTGCGACGACTAAACACACGATATGACTTGCATACAGAGTTAGACACTTAGGTTTTCTAACCACTAGCCACCCGGCCCAGTAACTTTTAAAATTACTTGCCCTGTTGAAAATCAGCTGGCCCTGAAGCCAAAAACAAGAATATGAGGGAAAGTGGTAAAAAAAAAGAGGTTTATTTAGTACATTATGGTAAATGTACATCCTTTGGCACACATCACAAATCAAATACATGTACTAGTAATATAGGCATGTACAATGTATTGTGTAGCAGTCAGATGCCTATATGTAGCCTTGCATGCAGAGTTACACTTTCATTACTCACGGACATTTGAACATGAATGAAACAGCGGTACTGAGGGTGGCTTGGGGAACACACGTAACAATACGTAGGTTGGGATGACAGATGTATTCAGGAGCGGGATAACAAAATTTCACCCTATAACATAGAAATGTACATATTTAAACCTGCATATGGACATGCACATATAACTACATGCTAACACAATATTGATTAGTTACGTGCTTTCAAAGCAAACTGAACATGTAATCTCTAAGGCATGCATACAGAATTCGATCATCATAATAATAATACTGTGTCTATGAATATACATTATAAAATTCCGTCGTGGTTTTAGTCTTCGAGATGTGACACCTTAAACGCCGCAATTTCGATAGTATTGTGACAATATGTATTCAATACATAATATTGAATAACACAATAACAAACAAAATACAAACTGCATCCCATGTATTAGGCCTATAGGTGTGAAGCTGTGAAATGTAACGCACCCTTTCCCTGCCGAAACGAAGACGCCCCGTAGAGTAGTGATTGTGGTTAACTTAGCCAGGAGAGTGTTAAAAATGAATATATTACGTGAACATTAATAACAATATAAAGATGAGACCAACCAAAAAAATCCAAAAAAATCAAACAAACAAAAAACAATGCAAGGCCGGATAACTATAAGTAGGCAAATCAATCGAACTCAGTAAGCAAAATACGATTTCTTATTTAACATTGGATTTATTAGCCATTAAACGCGGCCTAGAAGCTTTAAAAACCGTTTTAAAAAAAAGAGTTCAGGGGACATGTTCCCGAAGCTATCATATACATAACGACATTGTTAAGTCTTTGTGGAGAAATATGTGATGATCCCGAAAGAGCCAATGTTTTTCTCCACAAAGGCTTAATAGCCAATACATGTATATAATGTCGTTTCTGAGATGCGTTTGAATCTATGGAATTACTAGTATATGTAGCCTACACGTGCATATTTTCCAACAGAGTAGCTATAATTGCATGAGCTATGGCACCGAAATTAAACCCACGTACCACATATATCAATTACACCTATATGTATAACTTATAATATGCAGACTTGTCATAAGCATAATTTCGTGTAGTCAAATGCCCAAGGAAAAGTGACCAAAAAAACCAGGATGTCGATTAATCACCAGACTCGGTATATCTACCGCCAGTCATCCCCATTGTTCATTACTCGTCGGTAAAGTTAGATAAACTACCAGGGATGCTAGTCTCCGACTCTAGGGGACCGTTGATGCATCCCCTCTCTCGTCATCCTTTTGACAGATCAATCACGGGTTGAGGGATGCTCATGCGAGTTCAATAAGTCGAGCGGGCGTGTGTGTATAGACGATTCGACGGTGCGCTGCGCTTCTGAGAACCTACGCAGAAAAGGACTCACGTCTGACGCATGCAATATCTAGCACGAGTGTACGCATAGAGTGAGTACTTCAAAGGTTAGATGAAAAGCGAACCTTTGCAGTGAAGTATACAGATGTTCTTCAGGACAAAATGCCATGGATCAATGATACCACGATGCCTACTTTGAGACGCCCACGCGTGATTTACACATAAAATACAAAATGATACAACAGGATACAAGTATATATGGTTCATGGTATCACTATAATGACATTTAAACACGTTTAAATAAATTATATGTGTTGCAGCGCAGTGGTAGAACGTTTGGACTTCAGAGCGAAATGTATAAATGTTAGCGAGATTTACCTTTATGGATATTGATAGGATGCAGGGACTATTCAATATCATCAATCACTAAAGGCATACACTCACGGTTCGTTGACATATTTCATGGTCAAACGTATGTTACCTTAAAGGCATACAATCATGGATATGTATTCTCGTTTTGGACTAGTTCATAGATACAACTGCAAATTACATTCACTTGGCATACATACATTGTACCTCAAAACATCGTTACAGAGCTGTATGGTAGACAGAATTCCACTGCAACCCGCCGATGTGGAATTTTGCTTGAATTTCCAGTATAGACCCGGTAATTAAACTGCATATGCTCGTATTTCATGTTGCCTACGAGTTAATGCAATAAGGGGAGATAACTCGAGGTGGTGCGACTCAGTGTAAAGGGGTTCCTAAATTTGCCTTATTTTGTTTATAATTAGTGATCTGCCGCCATTTATAGTTACGCTCATCTACATTTAATAAATATTAAAATATTGATAACCAGTGGAGTATGAGGAAGAAGTAGTTGGATGTATAAAGTAGTGTCGTCAAATCAAATGTATATAATTTCAGGTAAGACTTATGTAGGTCAACTATCTGTGATTGTAGGCCTGTCTTTAACCTTCTCCATGCTGAAGGCAACCGGAGATGCCATAAAGAGCAGTGTCTGTGCCTAATCCAGCTCGGAGAGGGTTAACGTATGTACATTTGATTTGTCTACACACGTGTATTGTGCAACAAGCTACATTTTCCCGCACGTACCCTGGTTTTCAATATTTTCCTACTTTATTTTTTATTTTTTGCATGCTTACAATCATTATTTTGAAGTCAATATTCTGTTCACCTATGGCCTCAATACACAACTGCATATGTAGTCTCATGTTTCAAATTTGTCCAAATTTAGTAGGAATGCTTAAGAAATATTTGTATTATTAAAAACAGAATATCTTTGGAGAATATGTATGAATGGCTCAATATTTCAAATTGGTCCATGATTGTAAATATGAATGTTGAAGAAATAAAAGCATATTGCACAGTATCGTATATATCAATACAAATTAAGTAACAGTAGGTCTACACAATAGCTTCAACCTCTCTATTCATTTTATTTAAAATATGAACAATTGTATGTTAAATACGCTATTGTGGTTGTGTTGTTTATATATCGCAGCTATAGGCTTGGCGATGGCAACAGCCATGAACAGATTCTCAATTAATGTGGGCTCTCCAACTATATGGAACTAATAAATTTATGCAACATACATTTAGTATAGATTAACACTCGTAATGGTTTTCCATAATATTGAAGACTTGTCGTTTGATGTTAATTCGCGTGCCACTGTCCCGTATTTATAAGACTACGTTGCATAAGCCAAACCCATGAATCTAATTAGCAATCAATAAATGTGTAGTACAGCGTTCCTTTGAACCAAACACGCCGAGGAATGCAAAGTAACCATACAATTACCAAATAACTTCCAGGGAACTTTAAACAAATATATATGATTCCATATATACTGCGATGACTAAAAAAGAAAAAAGAAAGCTGCCAATTATACCAGCTAGCATCGATTGATCGACCTTGCGTTGCTGGGAAGGCCAGCGCTGGTCTTGCCATTGGCACTATAACAGCTCATGTTAATTTCCACACATTCGCCTCGCTGTCATTTGCTCGGAAATATACATTAGGGACAAGTCTGTAATAATCCCCGCTTGAATATTCGCCGATTTACAATGTGAAAACAGTGACTCGCTTTTTCTTGTTGCGGAATGTACATGGAATAATCTATGCGGAAGATTACAAACGTCGTCACACAACGTTTTCTGCTTGTATGTTAGATTTTGCTGTTACTACATCCGGGCTTTTCCAGCCGTGGCAAGATATATTGAGGCTCGCCAGCCTAGAAATGGCGATACGGAGGATGCAAAAGAGTAAACATGAGGATATTTGACAATTATTACAAATATGTCGACAGTTAAAGGGAAACGTTTTACACTGAGGGGTGTGCTGGACGGGTTAAGATCGTCCGTTAGCACACCTCCAAAGTCGGAAACGGAGATCGAGGAAAGTCTCCGGTCTGAGAATTTCCAAGTCTGCAAGGTAGGTCTGTGGAAATCGATCGGGTATTTTTTAATTTTCCTCGATGTGCATACACGATTTTACCGGAATGATGGGTGTCATGATGATATTTTATTTTGCAGACTGTAAGGCACGGTTTCCCGTATCAACCGACAGCCGTGGCATTTGATCCTGTTCAACGTATTTTAGCGATCGGAACAAAAACTGGGTCATTGCGAATGTATCCTTCTATGATCTGTTTGTTGTTCGTGCACTGTTCTTGATTTATGCATTATTATCAGTGTATTACATGCCAATTTAATAATATATGTGATTATTTATGCACATATAAACCCATGCCCACTGTCATTATCCACATATGCGTACTGTTATTGTGAAATTTCTGACATCCACGATTTCTGACATGACAGCGAAGTGTCATTGCCGGTTGATACCATAACAATCGCTGGCTCCTAATGCGAAATCGGATTTATTGTTTTTTTTACTATGATGTGATTTTGCTCGCATAATGTTTTCGTTTGACATAAATCATGTAAATTATACACTAATGTTGTTATTAAATTTGAGTATGATCCATTATAAAGTAAACCAATTAACACTAACAGTTGATACTACAATCACACTTAGGATTTTCTTTCTGAAGAAACAATACCATAAATGATGATAAAATTATTAATATAATTGGTGTACACTAAATAATTATAAAATGACTTCTGTACAGTTATCATGGTTATCCTGTAATATATATCAACACCACATTTTGTGTCCAACATAGATTTATGATAATTTATCATCAATAGATTCAGAATCAATCTGTTCCAGTTGACTACAAGGTCTACAGTCATGAGTGCCTATTAAATAAAACCTACACACTTCATTATACAAGTATGTAATAATAATAATTTTATAATAATTATTATTATTATTTCATTTGTATAGAGCATCATTCACAATGATAGTGCTTTGTGTGCATTCTGGTACAGTTGAGTAAAATAGTAAGTTTACTTATAATTACTTAATTTATTTAAATTAATATTAGATATTTTACTGTATATATTTTACAGTATCCATGGTAGGAGAAACAATGTGATAATGATTGACAAATTCATTGACAAATTGCAATTCAGACATATTTTGCTCCCCACTGAAATATAACTAATACTGTATGCTGTATACTGTTCATATCTATATCTATATCTATATCTATACACAAATATCTATTATGAAGTTGTTTCTATTGTCACCTGAACATATGTTACTTTGTTTTCACAGCTATTCTGTACAATCGTTGGTATATAATGAAGCAGAACCGATAAGCTACTTGACAGTAAACAGGGTCAATCCATATATCCAATGTATACATATATTTTCTTTATTTGTGAATTTCGGTTTTTACAACTATTTCTTTCAAATTCAATTATGATAAATTTGTACATGTTGCAAGATCAGTTTCACAGTTGTTGGTTTTTTAATTGTATATATTTGACAACCTCTCATGAAGACCTGTGATGTCATATTATTATAACATTTTATGAACAAAATTACAAATAATTGTCACAATACACAGAATTGAGAAAGCTAATATCGTTTTTATTTTCCTATTTTCCTTTTATTTTCTAAGATTGGCTATATTATTTCAGCAATACTTGTGACTCATTAAATCGTGATAGAAAGTAAAGGCACTACACAGAAACTAATTGGCCAGACTATGAACGTTCTGACAGATTTTAAGTGCTATTGTTAGCAAACGAAAGGGCATATTAAGTTTACAGCCTATTAGTATAATATATATATATTATTATCATATTAGTTGAGAGTTGTTTCCCTTTGATATTTTATCGAATAATGTTATTGATATGGATGGTGGATGGATTGCAAATCTTCTGACCCGCTTTAGGTCGTATTGTGACTAACGGTATATCGTCATACCCAGAACTACCCAAATGTTTTATATATAATATTAGTTCTGTGTTAATGGTCTATTGTTAGTTTTGTAGTATAGGTCTACTGTTAGTTCTGTGGTAGTTTTGTAGTATAGGTATACTGTTAGTTTTGTAATATAGGTATACTGATAGTTCTGTAGTATATGTATACTGTTAGTTCTGTAGTATAGGTATGTATACTGTTAGTTCTGTAGTATAGGTATACTGGTAAAAGCGAATAATATGTTCGTTATAGTACAGATGCAAATGCATACATGATATTGCTGAATATAATTTAGTATAAGTTAATTATTGCTATTGTTCGTGTAAAATTGTAACAATTATGGAATCATATACATTAAAGTCAAACAATTAAATTTCCTGATTTGTTTTATCTAGGTAATTAAATTAAATAGTAAAATATTGAAATCAAGTAGGGCACGAAGAATCTGCACATAAAGTTGAATACACATTCTTTTATTCTTTATACACAGATTTTTCGGTTATACCGTATTTTCGGGTATTTTCGGGTCATACCGTAATTTGTTTGATTAACTGGCAGCGACTGTATGCTCTCTTTACCATGTTTACTCTGTACTAATTTTAAAGTTATTACTGATTTCACTGTCTATGTACATAATGTACACAGCAACCATTCAAGGTTTAATATCGGACATATAAATACTTATAAAAATCCTAATCCGTTATTGAACACCTACACCTACGTAGACATGGTAAACTAGATAAAGATGTTTAATAATCACATGATATGTACATCAGATACTGAAATAGACGAATAATTATAAATCATATAGGTGAATAATTATAAATCAGATAGGCAAATTGTACATGTATTGTAATGTTGTTTAAAGTGATGATAAATGATAGAATACACCCATCTTTGATAGGTACTAGTCTACTATACAATTTTATAATGTCTTCATCATACTGTTTTCAATGAATGATTGTATGCTATAAATCATTGTCGGTATGCATTAGCATTGGTTGCTGTGTTGAACAACCACTTGGTTGTTGTGTTGAACAACCACTTGGTGCCATTATTATTATTACTATTGTTATTATGTTATTATCAGACTAGGTACATTTGTATGATTTTCAATTGGAATAGCAGTAATTATCCTAGATAATAAATATGGTTTATTATATATTTTTACATATGGTGGAGGCACTGGAGGGTATTTATAGATACACGTACGGTACATTTCAAATACACTCTTGAGCACTCGGTATGTGTGTACTTAATACTTGTACACATATGTATTGAGCAGTTGGCAAATAACTTTGAACTTTAACTTGTGATATTAGTCTTTACATTAACCCTCTCCCTGCTGGATTATGCACAGTCACTGATATTTAGGGCATCTCCAGTTGCCTTCAGCATGGAAAGGGTTAAGTTTATAATTAGTCCTGGTGTTGGTAACAATCATGTGACTTAGATGTGACATGCATTCACGAGGTTTGACAGCTCATACTATTTATTATATTTAATAATTCTGACTCTAAGTTTTGATCAATATTGTTACAGCATTCTATAGCTAGTACAAGCTGTATTGAAAAGTGGTTATCATTTGTACTGAGATGTGGTTACCAGATGTGGTTACCAGTTGCATTAAGATATATTTACCAGTTCTACAGAGGTATGGTTACCAGTTGTACTAAGTAGTGGTTACCAGATTTACTGAGATGTGGTTACTGGTTGTACTTAAATATTGTTACCAGTTGTATTGAGATGTGGTCACCATTAGTATTGAGATTTGGGTACCAGTTGTATTGATATGTGGTTACCAGTTTATTGAGATCTGGTTAGTCACTTTGTATACAGTTCTAACTACATAATAATTTCAAAATATTTCGTTGGTAGTATTTTTTAAATTTAAGATTGGCAATTACTAAAATGTCTTTTAGAGGGATGGGGATCAAATTGGCGTTCCCCAGAAAAAAAGCATTAGAGAAAAAAACGTTAATGCATTCATTAATCTGTATCTCTGCGAACATCAAAGCTGGTAGTATTTGTAAGTTATTCAATAAAGTCAGGATATTTTCTTGACAACGAATATTTGTGAAGTAGTTCAGTAATTAGATGAATATTGATTTATTTCTGTTCACTTTCATAAATCCAACAAATCGGCTGTATTCCCTGACTGACATTGGACACACAGGCAGTATCTAATATTGATTTTATGTCTTCATTGGTCAGACTGGACTGATTTAAAGGCGTACTGTCAATTTGGACAGTCTTTAAAGGTGCACTGTTGCTGAGCAAAATCTGGGATTGTTGTATGGTGGCTTTTGAATCGTGTGACCCATGATTGATGTGGTGTTGGATTATTTTTTTATGTTTTTAACAAAGTGGTGAAATTGTTGGATATTCAAACATTACACAGATGACTTATTGCAAGTAATCTAGTGCCTATGAATGAACGAATTATTGTTTTTCGTCGCAGCGGGAATATTTCACCCATGGGCAACAGTGGCTCTAGAAGGATGGCTTCTGTGTGTATGATAATGTCTGTGGCTGTGATGATATCTGTAGTGTCTATAGTGTTTTCTGGCCCCTGTTCCGCAGAATAATCATAGCGCTATGAGAATCGTGACTCCGTGAATTTATGTGAGTTACCGTAGAGTCTCGTAGTGCTACGGTCAGTCTGTGGAATGGAGCCCTGGCCCCCGTTTCACAACGGCCTCCTAACTATTTAGGAGCTCCTAAACCAGCCCTAAGTGTTGTCACCTCGTAACAAG
>JAUTBT010048391.1:0-16228 GCA_032361225.1 Lepetodrilus schrolli | reverse complement strand
GTTAAGGCAAGAATAAGACTTAAGTGAAACATCATGTACAGTCACCATATTTTGCTATAGTTTCTTTTGTACAAAACTTTTGACTAGTATATATTATCTATTTTTTTATTTATCAAAATGCACATTATATGCTGTATACCACTGAGTGGTTCAAGTGAATAAAGTTGACTTGACTTGATCACAATTCCAGATATGCCTTTAAAAACAACAAAACCTGTATTTATGTACCACTGTGAGTGTATTTTGTGGAATTAATTAAAGATTGATAATTTCTGAGAAACAGGCAGTTTCTTCCTTTCCTTATGTACCAATTGCTACTCACCTGTTGTCATTCATTGTGTTGATTAGATTGATTCGAATCAAGTGACACGTGCTAACAAAACAAACAATTTAGGTCTATGTTTTCATTCCATAAATTGCTTCTTGCGAGTGAGTACACGATTAAGACTTGATCAGCTGAGCAGTCTATCGGATTAACAAGGCAAATCATTGGTAGCATTGTTTAGCACTAAGGTTGCATGTTTTTACTGATCAGATTATTGAATGACAGATTATTGGGGTCCACTGTAATTTGAAAAGTATGTTTGAACAACATTTTAAATATATTTTTTTCTGTTTTTAGCTTTCATGCCAAGGTCAAGATATAGAAACAATACCATCATCTCTCATAGATGACTACTCAAAATTGACCCGCAGACTGGATTTAAGTTTCAATAGACTTCAGTAAGTTATTTTCTTATATTTTGGAATGTTTTAGTAGGTTTTATATGATTGTATTTGCATTGTATGTGATAAATGCTTTGGAATTAGCTTATTAGTATGCTTCCATAAGCCATGTTCTCCCGACAGCGCTAACACATCAGATAATATCTTTCTGGGTTATTCAAGCAGAATATAGCTTTTAACAATGATGGTTATGGAACTGGACCTTGGTAATTTGGAATTGTTGGCTATATATAGGCTGACACAGGCTGAAAAACTTGTGGTGTCACCTTAGGCAAGTGACTTAGTTTGAAAATGTGTCTTCAACCGGTACCCGGTAGGATGACATGGTCATGTGAATGGTAACCTTGTAGCACTGGAAATGGCAGCTCGGGTTGTATACTCTTCATGGCATTGAGATGGAATACTGAGTGCACACTGATCCATTGACTGGGAATAATAATGTGGCACTTTCAGCATGCCTTAGAGGGTGGATTTGGTGCATTATTAGTAGCCATTATTATACTAAACAGCTAAAGGTGCACACATTCTGCAGATTTTGATCTGATGAACGAAACGCAGGATAGGCATCTGATTGGACTATCACTATCGACAATAGCCCTTTATTGTAGGAGTGTCTTATGTACGTGGCAAATTTGTGCAAGGGCTCTAAGTACATGCATAGTGGTATATCTTTTATAGGAACTTGTCTGGTTTGGAGCATTTTGTGAATCTGGAAGAACTGGTTGTGGATAACAATGAACTTAAAGATGATCTCAGATTTCCTGACCTGCAGTCTTTACAAACATTGACAATAAATAAAAATAAGGTAACTATTGCTTTAAAACAGGTAATTGTTCAGAGCCAAATGAGTTTCCACTAGTCTTCATGGTTGTTTGTTTTGTACTCGAGTGTCAAATCGAGTGCAGTAAATTCAAATATAAAAAGCCCAAGAGCATAACACTGGAGTCGTGACCCATGATGACCCCAAAACATGAACGTACTCCATGATTCAGCAGGGCTGACAAAAGTTATAACGCTTGATAACAGTGCGCTATGCACTCATGACTGCTTACAGTCTTTCTGATTGGTCAGTATTGTGGTCAACACTTGCGTTACATTCTCAGTTGTTCTATTTAAAAATATTTTTGGTGTTCGAGTCGACAAAACAAATGAGACCCAGGATGTGTTAACCACCTACCTGCACAGTTCCTGCTGAATAGGGCATCCATAGTTGCCTTCAGTAGGGAGATTGCTAAGTAACTCTTCATTCCAGTTTGACATTATAATAATTTATAAGTGAATATGGACATCATAATA
This sequence comes from Lepetodrilus schrolli, assembly GCA_032361225.1. Classification (NCBI taxonomy): domain Eukaryota; kingdom Metazoa; phylum Mollusca; class Gastropoda; order Lepetellida; family Lepetodrilidae; genus Lepetodrilus; species Lepetodrilus schrolli. The sequence continues at coordinate 14,206 of JAUTBT010048391.1, read as the reverse complement.
ATTTATAAGTTAAAATACGACATCATCATAATTTATGTGTGTACTGCCATGTCTTTTGAACTCGAGCAACTAAATATAGCCTTTGGCCATTTATCTAGGGTTCATCAATTCATCATATATTTCTATTCATTACAGATAGCAAATTTAGAGAGTCTGTTAGAAAACCTGAAATCTCATGTGCCAAACCTGACATACTTGAGTCTGTTAGGAAACACTGCCTGTCCTAATCAGCTGTCGTCATCTGATAAAGATGAAGAGGACTACCAACGATACAGGTAAGAACACCTATATCACATCAATGTTGAATTTACATTAAAATCCAGAATTATTAGGACACATAGATCAACTGTAATATTGAGAAATATTCATTTTTATTTTATACGGAATGATACTGCTATAGCAACATCTTGCTATGTAAATCATGGTAGCTGACTTTAATGATACCGCTATAGCAACATCTTGCTATGTAAATCATGGTAGCTGACTTTAATGATACTGCTATAGCAACATCTTGCTATGTAAATCATGGTAGCTGACTTTAATGATACTGCTATAGCAACATATTGCTATGTAAATCATGGTAGCTGACTTTAATGTCTTAAACCTTTGTATTTCACAGATATTATGTCTTATACAAACTTCCCAGTCTAAAATTCTTGGATTCGACTACAGTGAAGTCTTCAGAATTATCAGAAGCTCAGAGGGTTGGACCGTACATGAAGACAGTGCGACTAGATGTGGCTGGAGAGGTTTGTCATACATTTTAAGACCAATATACGGCTAATCAAATTGCTAGAAATAAGAAAAAAGTTTTACAATTGATGTTCAGGTGACATCAGTGATTATTCGGCTTAAATGACAAAGATATAGAAACTGATTAGTTGATGTTATAGATTTTTAAAATCCTTTTATTCCATTAATTCATTTTTTGGGGGTTCCATGCTGTTATTTGTATCTCTTTGATTTGGATAGTAGTATGTTGGAGGAGGATTAGACATGGGAGCAAATGGTACCTAGTGAACCCCACTTTAGGAGCATGCCATCACTATCCAAAGAAATTCCTCTTCTGATATGGTCATGATTGGAGTTTCTTTTTGCTAAAATATGATGTGCAGTTGTTGACATTTGTTCATCAGTACCAGCCACCGTCGCATATGGGTGAAATATTCGCCCTGCAACAAAAAACACTAAAAATCTCAGTAGCAGCGAAAGCTTTTCTGCAACACTAAGTACGACAGGTGTTGCAGGTTTCCCCCTGCCATAATTTAACAAGCTATTTGTACAACATACTCTTGAAATTCTCTGAAACGAATGGAAATATTATCTCCCCCTTATTTATTTGTTATATGTATTTGTTGCGTTGATTTAGTTTTTGTTTTTGCCTCGGCTTTATTTGCATCTCCCATTTTGCAGGCACTCAGTCTAGATTCTAGAGAAGACAAGTCTATTTACACTCCACTCCCAGAGAAGATCACAGATTCAGACCAGCATGCAGGTAATACATGGGGAACCTTTCAATAGAACGGGGTGGGTGGTAGCGCAATTGTAGAACATTGGACTTTGGTGCCAAAGCACTGTCCATGGTGGACGCAACCTGAGATACCATAAAGAGCCGTGTCTGTGCCTAATCCAGCAGGGAGAGGGTTAAAGGCTTTCCCGGCTTTGAACGAAGATATCACATACAATTGAAAAATTTAGAACCAGAGCCACATTGCTCAGAACCATTGTAGCTACAGTTGATTGAAAGTCAAAATTTCGGAAACCTGATAACAAGTGTAAGTCCATTGCATAAAACACTTTTATCACTACAATGCTTGAGCGATATGGTTTGCTAAAAGTACTGTAGCGAGAAAAGTGGTTCATGCAACCAGATTGACATTTGTAGCAGGTTCTGAAAATTTGATTTACAACCAATTGTAGCTACAACTGTTCTGTGCAACAGGCCCCAGATTTGGTAATTGGCGCCCCCACCCCCATAAAGAGCAGTGTTTATGCCTAATCCAGAGGGTTAAAAGCTTTCCTGGCTTGAAAGAACATCATATACAATTAAAAGAAATAAAACCAGATTTGGAAATCAGCATCCTCACCTCCCCTCACAGTACTCACCTGATTACCACATCAGTATTATTATTATTATCCCAATTTTATTTTCTCATACACATACTATTTAAATTACATGTAATTATATTTATTAATTCTCCACATTGTCTTTTGCAGGAACATTTGGGAAAAGCAAATACGTCTATTATGGCCGTCACTCAGAAGGAAACAGATTCATTAGGAATAACGACCTTTAGTATTCATTACATCATGCCTCTTTCAACACTATGAGAAATTTTGCCTAGTCAATAATGCCAATCATCTACATGAACTAAAGATTATCTCCGAATTGAAGGAAAGTTTGTGCAGATGCAATAATTCCATACATGTGCGAGATGAGAATTACAAACACGATCTCAAGCTAAGAATTCTCTCAAGCTAAGATTGTTGGAATGATGACAATCAGTTTGTGTCACATTCTGTTCTCACCAAAATCCTCCTATTCAAAATATTCCCCGAGAGCAGTTAAGCAGTTAAGTCTATCTCCTTTTATATAAATATAATACCAATCAATATAAGTTATATATTATTGATTTACTTGAACCCTCTGAGACTATGGATAGTCTAGCACCTCCATTTGCAACTAGCAGAAAGGTTAAATCGAATCAAATACAGTCAATTATTCTTACTAGATCTAATATTTTGGATCATAATTTTGTACAGAGGACTGCCTGAAGATGTTGCAGTAATTTAAACATTGGCTGTATAATTTATGTACATAGACATTCCTTTGTTATCTATTTTTTGAACAGATAATAAATGGTTGAATTTCCTAAAACCCTGCAAGCTAGGAACATACTAATTCTGTTTGGACTATTTTCCATTTGTTTATGTAGTAGACCTGTATATGGGATAGGAATTCAAATAGTGATGACAAATGTTTTTAGGGATGAAACAAAAATCTCAATGCCGTCAGAAAGATGTCAAATGCTGTATATATTTATATTAATGACTCACCTAATGCATGCAATCATAATGTGACGATGTAGAACATGATGCGTGGATGATCCATATATGGGCATAACTCGTCAAGTGTGGTCAATTTTTACCGCGTTATATGTTGTTGGCTTAATTCTATGATTCTGTCAAAATGGAAAGAAAAAGTCTGCGTTGGATTCATTTTTTCGATCTAAATGAGAACGTGCAGCTGACACGGTTAAAGTCGATTGTTTTTCTCCATAATCATGACTCAAAAATATTTAATGAATTTAAAAAATAATTTATGATACGAGTGAAATAATCTTGGAAAGTGGCTCTAAACAGCAAATATATTGGTACATTTCTTGATTTAATTAACCTGTTTTATCTTGCATCTTTGGAATTTTCCAATTTGATAATTTTGGTCCCTCTCATCTCTACCTCATTCATGTGGTCTTAAGATTTTTTTCTACTGAAAAACTACATGGATATTCAATATACATTTGTATATTAAGAACTGTAACCTATTTACATTTGTTTGTGGGAGTATTAAAAATGTTTTTAGGCTTCCATGACATATAGTGTCTATTTATCGACAGCATTGCAATTGTTATTCACAATAAATATTGGGCAGGATGGTTATTGGCTACAAACCTGAGTTTGAATCCTGGTGATGTGCGCGGTGTTGACTAACCAGGACAGTTCAACATTGCTTGGAGGGAGTGTAGTGCAATGTCTAGGTGTATCATACATACAACAACAAAATCCATTTCCAACCCACTTGCTGTAGTCTGGCTATTTATTATTAGATGAGTGCATTTTTTTTGTTCCCATTTGTTTGTAATAATTGAACACATATTTGTTGTTCCCATTTGCTTGTAATTAACTATAATTGCAGAAATGTATAAATGGAATAAAGCCAGTTTTTCTAAAAAAATAATTATGAAATACAAACCCAATGTCTGGGTATGCTGAATCAAAATGTTCTTGTTTGATTAAAATCTGAGATTATTTTGTGGTTTGCATAGTTATTATTGCTGCCCCAGGAGTGTAACAATACTAGGAAATATCACATACAAATTGTACATTACATAATATATACTAGTATACAGTTGTAAAGTTAATTTTGCTACCATTATTACTGAATCTTGTCAGAAATATAAATGTATTATGTGTTCAAAAGTGGTTTTCAATCATAAACAATAAATTTGGTTGCCCAACCTGTGTTTTGTTGTCTTTGCATACCAATACATCGATACACTGATCAAGCATGGCAACAGACAATTGTGATTTCAGTGGAAAACATGCCTGGGGTCTGCAGGCCCCAAGCAACATCCAACACAAATAAATCTGCCATACTTGACTGGTAAAGTACTCTTATGATATAGAGTTATTCAATGTGGGTTTATGGACATTGACAATGAATTAATCAAATACAAATATCACTATTGCGTTAGTATCATGGAGCATCATGTTCAGCCAGTTCGTCTGTTGGTTTTGATTTAGATTTGCCAGTCTTCTTTCCTCGACCAGCTTTCTGGGGTTCTACCTCCTCGTCCTCCGACTTCATTGGTCCTCACAAAGATAAAATAATTCTTCTGTATGATTTTTGTTTCTCCAGAGTGAGCAAGTGAATTATTGTTTTACGTCACAGCGGGAATCTTTCACCCATCCAGACCATTGCTGATCGAGTGATCAAGAAACATGTTACCATACTGCACGTATAATTTATTAGGGTACTATATTATAAATGCATATAAAGATGATAATCTGCCAGTACATTTAATGACTTTCACTACAGGTGAAAGAACCTTTGAAAACAAACGTAGGCTTATTCGATATCTCATCATAATTGCCGTTTTTTAATCTTCCAACAAGACCTGATTAGTATGGGCCGTTTCTAACGACGTTGAAATTTCAAGTTTGATATTTGAATCAATATTCAGACCCTTTCCCATCCCTAATCTATATGTAACAATAAACAATCATTTAAAAAAAGATCCATCATACATAATCTCACCTAGTTCTACATGTCAACATGAATACACTCTGGTATACATGTCAATATACAGGTTTTTAAATCACACATACACAATCAGCTAACACCTAAAGCATGGATATATATACACGTGTTGGATGACTTATTTTATAAGGTACATGTACTAGTATTGCCTTCAGAACAAGTGAAATATGCAGACACTGAACAATATTGATAATACTGGCCATACTAACAACACATTGACGGCTATTGTAGTTACTCAGTAACTTGTACCAATAACCAAAATGGTGGATGTCATCTAGTAACAATTGCTAAGAAATAACTGATGTTAAAATACAGCCGCCATTTTTGTCAACTGGAAATCTGTAGATTATTTTTCACCAATGTACTGTTTTCTGTTCACTATCATTCATTAAAATACAGCTGCCATTTTGTCCATTGAAAATCTAGATTATTTTCACAACGGAACAGTTTTCTGTTCATGATATTCAGCAACGTACAATTTTGAAATTCATCATTTGAGATGGTGGGGACTTGCAGTGTACCATCACTCACACATTGAAAAATATCTCCACTACAGTCAGGACCAAACTCCAGACTTGGCTACGAGTACTACACTTTACCACCAGAGCTATGCAGGCTACAAAGAACGCAACCAAAATTCATCAAGTCTTTTGAAACAAACACATTAGCCAGCAACAGCACATGCTTCACATGTTCATGCCGCGTGCATGGAACACAATATGTGCATGATAATCCAGTCAGAAAACAGGCATACTCAAGTAGGGCAAGTGAAATGGGTGCTGTATTTATGAAAAGCAATGTCTTTTTCACGAATTGTCTGTCTATCACTAGGATGTTAGGATACATAAAGTGAGAGAATATAGGCAGCAATGCATGTTTGGTGTAAATAGTCTTAAGACTTCACTTTCTGAAATGTTTGTACCAAAATGCCTAAGTATTTATAATGTCCTTGCCAAACGTGTTCAAATTTTAGAATGTTAAAAGCTGGATGTTGATGGACGAGACCTTAGTTACAAACTCTACCATTGATAAAATAGTTGCTCCAAATGTTAAAAATTGTCATACACAGTTGAAAAATGGACATTTAAAGTATGCCAATCATAATCGCCCGATATGAAATGAGTAAAATATAGTTGGACTTCTAAAAATGCAGATTTCTAAAAGTGCTTAATGTTAAATGGAAACAATAATACTTCTATTATTTCTTGTACAGTCTTTAGAACCAATACAAGTTTTCAATTAGAGGCATCTTTAGTGAATAGTTAAGATTCTGGAAAATATATACCAGATGTACAGATACATTTTTATAACTACCTAACCTCTATAGTTTGTATGTTATATACAGTGCTATGACGAAATTACATTGGATTTATGATTTATGGAAATAAACTTAAAGGAAAATTTCGTCTTCTTAATTATAGATGTAAGTAAAACATATTGTACGTATATTAATCTCTAACAAATTAAATACCATTTAAAAATTACATGCAGTATAATTTTACAAAATAATTACAGGAATTTTAATCATCTCATTACAGAACTGGTTGACAACATGCCTAGATCAAATGAACTAATGCTGTATCAACATAAAACCAACTTAAAATAACTTAAGCAATAGCAATATGGTTAACACTTAACAACAGATCATGAATATCTTTGTACCAGGACATACAAACTCGGACAAGAAATCTCACAATGCATGTGTTCACAATAACTATCCCAAAACACATACAAATAGCAACATTCATAATGTGAACTTGGTGGATTCCTAAAACAAATATAATGGGAACATTTCCCTGGTCATAACACTGTATAACGTACATACTCAACAAATTGTAAAAAACCCAACTCGAAGAGTACAAGAGGAGAAGCAGATAACAATCAGCATTATAAAAAGTCTAAATTTTGACATGAACGCTGGTGAATATAGGATTCATTCAGATACAACTCCGATTTGAATGGTTTTAAAATATATGAAAATGGATGTTACAATAGTTTGAATTTTGTGAACTATGATGACTTTTTTTTTATCAGGTGTCACACTGAAAACATTATCAGATAGCTATCTAAAACTTGCGATATAGAAATAATGTAATAATTTAATGCCATTTATAGGTCCATCAATGACAATGGACATGATAAAATAGCCAAGATGTCACAAAATGGTAGCATAGATAAAAAGAAAAAGGTAAATTTTAGGCCACACCAATTCTGCATATGATTGAAACACTACGCACAAGATTCTGATTCCTCCATTTAATTCGTCTATTTTTTCCGTCAAATTGGTGTTGCAATTTAAGTAAACTTTGACAATTACAGACTACAGTTTCAAATTGGCCATTTCAGTTTATGTTAAAAGTTGTAAAGAATATAATGATTTACAAACATTATAATGTGAAAATAGGAAATTCTTACTACTTTCATAAAGTTTCATAAAGGTCTGGTAAAATTCAATAATTAATATGAAAGCATGCCAAGATAACACTCGACTAGGAACTCAATTACTCAACATGCATAACGAGTATCCCTCTCAAACGCATTCCCAATTATCTGATGAATCATGAATACGAGCAGTGATTAATTATGCATAAAATTGAACCCCACAATTACTTAAAAACCAGGCATGTTCACAACATGGTATTTCTTTGGCATATTCCCACCTTCATGAAGTAGTGCCATGAAGATACATCCAGCATTATGAAAATTATGAATAGAACAGCGATCATGTTCTAATGTCTAATGTCGCTTCCTGCCTTTCTTCTTGGGAGATTTTGCTTTTGGCTCTGCATCTTCCTCCCCTGCAGGTCGAGACCATTCTTCCTCCACCCCTTCCTCTACTTGGTCGTCTGCAGCGTAATTCACTTTCCCGGATCTCCGCCTCCCCTCCCCGCGTGACTTGGCATGAGACTTTGCGTCAATGTCATCGTCCTCGGCGTAACTCGGTCGAGCTCGTTTCCGCGGATTCGACTTGGCACCAACGTCTTTTTGTTTTGATTTACCGGAATCTTTGGCAGTACACTCCTCACCTTCTTCAACATCCTCAGCTGGTTTTGATTTAGATTTAGATTTGACAGTCTTCTTCTTCCCTCGACCAGCTTTCTTTGGCGCTGCCTCAGGCACTTCTTCCTCTGGTACATCTTCCTCTGGTACATCTTCCTCTGGTACATCTTCCTCTTCTTCTTGTGCCACTGTCGATTTGCTGGCTCGACCACGAGACTTCTTGGGTGATGAGGCTGCTGCCTTCTTTTTGCCCATTACAGCTTTAGCAGGCTTCTTGGCCGCCCGCGACTTCTTCGGTGGAGGAGCTTCATCATCGTCGTCGGATGATTCTTCAGCATAGCTGATTCTTCGCTTGCCCCCTTTGGTCGTCTCAGACTCGGCTGCAACACCCTCTACAAGCAGAAAATTATACAAACTATCAAAGAAACGAGGCTTGATAAATTCACATTCTCCATATTGGAGCCATCTGCCGTCAAGCAAGGGAATGTTAGAGTGAGTGAATTATTATTTTCGTCACAGCGGGAATCCTTCACCCATACGTGACGAAGTAATGTTAGGAAATAAATCGATATGTATCTAATTATTCCAGTTCGGTTTCCATAGGCGGATCAAGGGTGGAAAAGAGGTTGTCAATTGATTGAATTAATGCTTTACACCGCAGCAGGAATTTCACCCATACGCGACGAGGATGTTGTCAAAATGATGCACATGCCTCCTTATTTTTACCACATTTGATCCTGTTTGAATATAGCATCATTTACCGAAAAATCAACTGTGCTTTTGTATAACCCTATTTTGGACAAACCAAATCCTTTGACAGAATCCTGGATTCATCAAAATGGTCATTCAAATAATTAGTGTAATATATCCATAAACATTCTCATCTACAGCATATTATTTCTATAGGATGCACTGTCTCTACTGTGGGAATGCAGTTATCACCCTTGGTCTGTCAGTACCAGCTGGTATTTCGCAGGTTTACTGCAACTTTCAGCAGTGTACTGCAAACAAGCTGTGATATAAGTGAAAGAATCTTGAAAACGGCTCTAAACACCAATACACAAAATAATACAAATTACTTTCAGCTCATCTTTCTACAGGCTGATTCAGAGAAGTAGATTCAACAGCCACCTACTTTTGGCAGGACCAGTTGGATGCCTAGCAGGGAGGGGTCTCTTCTTGGGCTTTGGCTTGACTTCCGCCGGCCTCTCGACTGGCGTCTTTCTCACGGACAGACCACGAGACTTGGTGCCCCGCGGGACATAGACTTCGTCCTTCTCCTTGTAGTTATCACTGAACACAGGGTCAGCCTCGTCCCCGGCTAGGACGGCGGGGGACGGGGTGAACACCGACCACATCTGGAAGCTACCACCGCCCCCGATACCACTCAGTCTACTGCAACAACACCACACAGGACATTGTGTAACACATTATAACATCAACATTGTGACAGCATTACAAAAACAATGCGTCCACTAATAATGTGCTCTATCATTGCTCAAAATCATCCCAAAACCACAACATTATTACTACCCGCCAATGGATCAGTCCGCCTGTACTTTCCTTCTCAACTCCCTAGGGAGTAGTATACAACCCAAACTCTCATTTCAAGGACGAGAAGGTGAGCATTGACATTTCCATTCCATCCTACCGGGTACCCCATCTCTGCTGGATAAATTGAGACATTTTCGAGCACAGTTACTTGCCCAGGGTGACCCACATATCATTATCATAACATCTATGAATAACATGAATACGTCAGTACATATCCAAAGCACTTGGATTTATAATCAAGAGGTAAAGTCAGCCAGTTTCCGGTTCAAGCCTGAGAGCATACAGGATCAACCAGCACGATACCACGTCAATCCACTTACATAATCATCTGTTTAGTGATGGCTCGTTCAAGGGATCGCTTGAAGAGATAGGGCCTGGCCTCAATATTGAACTCCGGGTGATACTCTGTGACGTACTTCTTCAGTAGCAAGGACGACGCCTGCTTAGGTTCATTACATGCAATAATAGCGGAGGAGATCATATCCTCAATACTATCAGCTGAAACGGACAGAAATTAATTTATTATGCAACTAGTGGGTGAATAAACAATATAGATAGAACAGAATAGTACATTCCTTCTAGTATATATTCCATCAACACGATTAATGTTCCAATAAATAGTATTCAGGCAGTGATGTACTTAGCATTATAAATTGAAATTCCAAGTATGATTTTCTCCATTGAATCCCAGAACAATCAGACGATCAAAACAATCAACTGTGAAACCTATGTATACTTGTGAGGATAATTGCATTCATATTCTTCTGTTCATGATACTACAGTCAAAAGGAAGTATTACTAATACTACTGAACAATGACAAATTCCCATCACTGTTATCAATTTCGTCATAAACTAGCCTCAAATACATCCCAAACCATAATTTTACTTGAAGCCAATACTTACTATCCTTAGGATTAAACTCGTCAATCAGCAACTGGAATGTTCCTGAAAGTCCATGGCCGGTCACGTGATCCCAATAGCCCTTCCGGACGCCTGCTTCCATAGCCGTCCGCAGCCTGGAATACAGTTAAGTGAGTTATACTGTTGACACACCAAATTTGATTTTAATAAGTTGCTTTGAATCGCTTTAAACTAGAAGTATGTTTCAGTTGATACACCAACATCACTATGCGTTTTGATACGATTATGACGTCACAAACTGCGACGTCACCCATTCACCAATGAATATTTCAGCTATACAGAATGACACCCATTCAACAAACAACAGAACAGGAACCAAATTTTAACTTCCACATACATATGTATTAAAGAGCTTCAATGAGATAGTACCAATGGTAGATCAACTGTAGACATACTGTGAGGAAATCATTCTTAATTTTATGGTTTTCTTTGAATTGGGGTTCAGATTAGTGTTAAAGACTATTTTGCTTATATCAGTGGATGGTCCAGTTTTAATGGCAACACCCATATCTTCTCATTGGATTATTGACAATATCTCCTATGCAGTTATCTAAAGTTGCCTCTGGTAGTGAAAAGGTTACAATACACCTATGAGCACCCGCTGGTACTAATGAACCGGCTGGTACTAATGAACCGGCTGGTACTCATGAACCAAGGATGATAACTGCACTGGGACAGTAGTAGTAGTACAGATCACAATCATGTCAGAAAGGTAACCTTCTGCAAACACTGATGCCAGATTCCATGGGTGGATTTGAACTCAGGACCATTAGCTCTGAAGTCAAACGACACTGCCCACCCAATTCATATTTCCCATAGCATGAATGAAACGTCAAGGATTGTGGGAATGTCTCAACTTCAGGTCATTTCAGCTAGGTTTTACTCACTGGTTCTCTGTATCGACATGTGGGTAGTGTTCCGACATATATTTTTTGATTTTGCCAAAGGATGTCTGTTTAGGTTCACACATATAGGTCATGGCCAAGGCAAAAGTGTCTTCAATTTTTGCAGGAGAACCATGGGCCCAATCTCCAGAAAACCGCTTTCCTGTTAAAAACAAATGCATTAAATTGATAATTGATAAAATTCACATTTTGGTGAAATACAGTCACAAGCTTATTACTATGGTAGCAACTTCCAATTTTACCTGTGTTTAGATCACACTACTTATAAAAAGTTATTTGTTGTTTTACATCACAGCAGGAAATGCTATAATGAAACACATAGGTTGTGAAGGCAGTCGGAAACGCAACATTTCTTGATTCTCGCAAAACTTTATTTACTTTTCTTTAACTTTTTCTTCTTGGTCTTTTTCTTCTCCCCATCTTCTCCTTCCTTTTCTCCATCGTCTTCTCCCTTCTCTCCTTCACCCTCCTTTGATCCCTTATCCTTTTTGCTCTTCTTCTTGGGTTCCCCTTCACTAGTGGCACCTTCTTCCGTGTGACCGTTCTGCTTCTCCAAATCTGCCTGTAGACAAGAGATACAAGTTGAAAGTAATTACATTATAATTTTTTTTTGTATTGGGTTAAGAGCTGTTTTCAAGATTCTTTAACTTATATCAGTTATGTCAGGAGGAAACCTGCATCATCTGTAGCGCTGAATGTTGAAGTAAACCTGTGAACGCTGGCTGGTACCGACGGACCAAGGATGACAATAGACGGCGCCTTCTACCATGATCATGTCATAAAGGTAACTTCCACAAACATTGATGCCGGAACCCTGGGAGCAATACCTGTAGCACTTAGTGCTACAGTAAACCTGCAATTGCCAGCTTGTACCGATGAACCCAGGATGATAACTGCACTGTGACCATGCATACAGCACATCCTATTATTATTACATTGGAAAGGCAGGCAACTTCTGCGGACACTGATACTGGGATCACAGGGCTGTTATGGATGAGGATAATGAACATACTGAAGAAAGTCCCCCACGGATAAAAAAAAACAACCCCACAACAGCATTACCTCCCCTTCACCTCCAGGTTTCTTCTCCTCAGACTTTTCCTTCTCTTTCTCCTCTTCTTCCTCTTCATCAGGTTCCTCGTCAGTCGGCAAGCGATAATAACCAGTCAAGCCCATGCCACGCACCTACCAATAACAAAGCTACACTGAAGCACATGCTAATCATTAACCTTCAACGAGCTGGAGAAATTTTGAGATGCCTTGATGAATACAGCGGGGTGAAGCTATATTAAATGGAACTTTTGCATTTCAATGGAAACTTTGCGACCAACTTAACTCTACACTTCATCTACAATTGTTCTTAACAATAATAGTGACAATCCAATTGTAAAACAGAGCACGAATTCCGAGTTTTGTTTTGAGAAATCCGGGCCTGGCTTACCAGCTGTAGGTAACCGAATCGAACACCTCTTTCGACTGCAGCCTTCAAATATCCTTGCCTCATATCCAGTCTCATGGCAGGGTAGTTGCAAGCAATATACTGCCTGAGATGGGTACAGCGGACGCCTTTGAGCTGCATGGTGTTAAAGAAGTGTCATGTTCTAGACAGAGACATATCAGGAACTGCTTATAATTGTAGACACAACAACTACATGTCAGCTGTATCTCATGGCACTTGTTGTAGATATTAACATTCATTGTTTATGAAAAAAATGCTTGGTTGTTTAGGTGGAGGTGGGGGAAGTGGCTTGAAATGGACTTTCAATAGTATTCCATTCACAATATGGTTGTTTATCAGCTTGTGGGAGGAGGAAAACTGCATCAACCGTAACTTTCGAGCACCAGCTGTTACTGCGACAGTACAGACAGAACAACTTATCACAATCACATTGGTCCAAGGTAATTTCTTTAAGGCCTGGTTTCTCAGGGTGGGATGCTAACTCTGGACATTTGGCTACAAAATTTGATGTTCTACCATTGTGCTACCACCATCCCCCCAAAAGGAGTTTCATCAATCTACTTACAATAAGGAATGCAAAGTACACAGTTGACTAAACTTAGAATCCTGAATATGATTTGAATCAATGGATATGTGCAGATTTGAAAGGATACAGGGTTTCCAACATCTTTAATGGCTTCTTCAAAGATGTCCTTTATCTTGAACTTGACAGTATCAGGTTTGGTTCCTTTCGGCCTCTTCTCCTTGATAAGTCCTTTATATGATGAGGATTCCTTGATTCCAAATGCCTTCCCAAACTTGTCAAAGATTCTCTGGAAAGATAATGATTAATAAGTCAACTGATAGTAGGAATAGGATTACTGGCAAAAGCAACACCCATAGCACGCAGCACTGTAGCAAGCAGGGTACTGATGAACCAAGGATGATAACCGCAGTACAATGTTGTAGATCTCTATTCTAAACTTGACTATTACAGTTGTATTTAATCCAACAATACAAAGAACACAATACAGTATAGATGTTGATTGCACTTTTCCAATTCTACACTGATGATGACTTCCCCTACTTTCAGAAAGAAAAAGGGTTTGTATTATGCAGCTTCCCTTAGTAACTGTATAGTTATTTTCCATATAAGCCGGCTCCGTGGCGTAATGGTTAGAGTGTCGGACCGGAGTGCGGAAGGCTGCGGGTTCGATCCCTGGTCGTGTCGTACCAAAAGGCGTTAAAGGATAGTACTTGTTGTTCCCCTGCTCAGCATTAAAGGGGTAAAGCAAGGACTGGTCGGCTCGGAGTCAGTATACTGTGTCTGAGTGGGGTATTCATGT
>JAUTBT010048380.1:0-16228 GCA_032361225.1 Lepetodrilus schrolli | reverse complement strand
AGGCGCTACAAGGTTATCATTCACATGTCCATCTCATCATTCCGGGTACCCATTCTCTGCTGGGTGAACAGAGGCATTATCGAACTAAGCCACTTGCCTAAGGCTTTCAGCCTGTGATTCAGTGTGGGGCAGGAACGAATCCTAGATACGATCAGGTTCTCGAAAAATGAGGGCACACCGATTCATTGTAGTGGTAGATTGTTGGCCTTTGGCGAGATGTGAACCTTCTAGTGCCTGAAATGCTTGTTTGAGTTGTATGACACTCAGGGAGTTGAGAAGGAAAATGAGGGCACACTGATTCATTGACCGGGGTAATAATATAGCGCTATGAGTATGCTTTGGATTTAGGGCAATACGAACGTACAAATTGTTATTATTACTATTATTAGTAGGAAGGGTCCCCTGAGACCCAGCATGAATGTTTACGGAAGGTTATTCTGATGTATTCCTGCTAGGATTGTACTGTGACAATGCAGTTATTATCCTCGATTCTTAACCAGCCGGTGCTCGCAGGTTTACCCGGCGCTACAGGGCTGCAGTCAGGCTGCAATACGTAGCACTACGGTAGCCGTTCAGCCAACACACGGTCATACTACATAGCACTACTTTTTACTTTGGCTTTTGAGCCCGTAGTGTTTTGTAGGAAATAGTAGGAAAATGCAAAGTGAGAAGAGAATGGACTGCACGCATGTGCAAACCGATTTCCTGCTATTTTCCTACGAAATTGTTCAATCAGCCACTACTTGGTGGAAAAGTGTAGTGTAGAGAATTGTGTTGCAGCCTGCACACAGCCCAGGTGTTGCAGGCGTCCTCCTGTCAGTTAGCTAATATTAACAGGCTATGATATGACCGAGTGAAATAGTTTTGAAAAGTCTCCCAATTCAAACCAACAACAAATTGTGCCTCTGAATTCATTTCTGATGTTGTTTTCTTCCAGGTTTTGAAGGAAACCATTTATCGGGCGAGGCGAGTCATGGTGATGCTGAACGAGACATGATCAATGGATATCTCTGTCCTCCCAAGTCGTTTCCCTCGCTGTCAAGATCTGGAGATGGGGCAGTAGGGTAAGTGATTGTACCATGGGAAAGTGTACATAAACATTATATAGCCTCCTGGGGCTCAATCCACAGCTATAATCAATTGTGTGGTAGAACGTGGACTTCGGAGCCAAAGGTTCCAGGTTCAAATCCATCCCCGGGAGCCTGGTATCCCAGCATCAATGTTCGCGAAAGTTATATTTGTGACACGATATTGATAGGATGCGCTGTCTGTAGAGTGGCAATGCAGTTATCATCCTTGGTCTTGTCAGCTCGCAGGTTTACTGCAACATTCAGCTCTATGGATGTTTCGGGTTTCCTCCTGCCCATAACTGACAAGTCATGATATAAGTGAAAGAATCTTGATAGCGACTCTAAACCCCAATTTAAAACAAAAATTTAAATAAAAGTAATATTTTATTTATTTTAAAATCGGTACCTGCAGGTTTACTGCAACATTCAGCCCTAAACTGACAAGTCGTGATATAAGGGATATTTTTTTTAATACAATTAATTGTAAACATATCGTAAGGTTAGGATGTTAACCACCACTCTCATTATCTCATAACCCAGGTGTCTAGCAATATCGATACAGCTGGTCAATTTCATAAGTTGTGTTTTCAGATTTCCGACGTCTATGGAGCAGTTGTTGGAACGCCAGTGGGACCAGGGATCTCAGTTTCTCATGGATCAGAGTCAGCACTTTGACAGTGAGTAGAGATGTCTGTCTGTCCATCTGTCTGTTATGTGGACAGCTCATGAATGCAAATCATATTACCAGTTGATTATCAGTTGAGATAAAAATATTTAAGAATCAAAAATCCCAAAACTTTAAAATAAATATTTGCACCATTTTTGAGTATTATTTCATTAAATTCACAGATTTGCTAACAAGTGCCTCATTGCGTATGGGTGAAATATTCCCGCTGCGACGTAAAGTACTAATTCATCATCATACCATCACAAGTGCCCATATAAAATTGAGCATGAAATATACTCAAAATGCTTCCTGATCCCAGGGCCAGGTTTATTCCAAACTACTAATACATATGGACATGGTTTTCCCAATTAAAAAATGTAAATTATACAATTTCGGAGAAAAAAACCGCTATGAATTATGATTTCCTCGTGTCCAGTTGCATCATTACTGAACTGCCTGCACCAGCTGAAGTCAGAGAACACACGGCTGGAGGACTACGTCCGGTCGCTGACCGAGCGGCGGAACCAGCTGCTGACCATCAACGCGCGTCTGTCTCTGCCGTTCTCCCCCTCTGGTGCACCCTCCACCTCCGCATCTCATTCTCCCCCAGACTCCCCGCCAGACATCAAGGAATCTCTCCAGGTTGGTCAACATTGACTTGACGAGGAGCAGTAGATGCAAGGCAATGATATTATCGTAGTTGCTGAACGATGTCACATTTGGGTGAAAGATTCCTGCTGTGTCGTCAAGCTGTAAGTCACTGTAGAGCTAGGACGGCTGGGAAAGCTGTAAATGCAAATAAACTCTGTAATCTTAGTTGCTGAATTGTTGTTGAAATATTCCTGATGTGACATCAAGCGTAAACTCGCCCTATAACTAGGAATGCTGTAAATGCAAATAAATTCTATAATATTTTTTTTTTAAAGAGACTTGAGTTATCTCCCTTTATGTATTTCCAAACCTCTTGTGATTTTTGTGATATTAATACATGGCATTGTTCACAGTGCTTATTTTGTTGTGTTTGGGTGAACAATTCCTGCAGTGACAATGATCAACATCAAATTAATAATCACACCATTTCTATTCATTATTTTATTCACACTCTAGACAATTCTGCCCTTTTGAGTTTTGTTTATTTGACACACAACTAATAACATGTGTGTGCTATGTGATGTTTTAGGTTGGCGGTCAGTGCTCCAGTGATCACTCCAGCAGCCAGAGTCCAGCACCACCGGTCATCACCCCAATCACACCTTCCAACTCTGACGAACCCCCCAGTCCCAGCGGTTGGTACCCAATATTTAATTTCCACGACCGACGTCAGTATTGCGGATTGAGGACTTGACTTGACTTGAAAGTCTGTGTTCCAATCCTGTCTTGATTCTAAACCTTAAGGCCCCATCACACAATTTGATTAAATTTCAACCATAAACAGTGGTGAAAGTTCATGGTGTTCTTTCTCTAAGGAAAAATTCATGTTACTTTAAATGATGTCTTGTTGAACTAAATGTTGAACTTTCATCTTCAGACTACACATCACCACTAATGGCGGGATCAAGTGCGACTTTGAAGACATTGCCAGACAGATTACAGACAACCTATACTAATTCTCAGGTTAGTACGTTATTACTCTCAAATGTCGGGGCTTAACAGTAAGGATTGTCTACCTACCCTGGACAGGTATTATCCACAGGCAGACAAGTGACATAGCCCAGATTAACAAGCCCGACTGGACAGGACATAGGGACAGGTGTCTAAAAAAGTTAATGTACAGCCCTAGATGTAGAGTTATAAGTAAGATTTCAAGAATGGTTTTGGAACGGTATTTTTTTTCATGTTGGATCAGCTGCCAAACCTAGTTATTATTCACATATGTCTTTGAATTTAGTCTTTGAATTTTGCATCTTATTTCAAGTAGATTCAACCATTCTCACTGTTACATTATTCATGGTAACTGCTACTTACGGCATCTCGAGGTGCTTCCAGCATTAACAGGACTAATTATCATATTTTATTTATTTTTCCAGGATCACCCATCTCCGGCTGGACTTTCTTTATCATCATCGTCATCATCCTCATCATCATCATCACCATCCGTAACGATGCCGACAACATTATCATACCAAATACCCCTCCACAATCTGGCCAGCAGTCACAGAGCTTCGGAAGGGAAACCGAAAGACAAAACTTGAAAATGTTTTATTTGAATATATACAACATTGTTCAGTGTCATCGATCATCTTTTCACTTTTGCTCTGGCCTGTAGTGTCAAAACTACCAAGTGTTTTTCGTGATTGGTGCAATGCAACAGGTGCTGTGATTGGTGGATAGGATATGGGAGTGTTAGTCATATGTTCATTGGTATTTGTGAATGGGAAGCGGTAGTGTTCCAGTGGCAATTCGTTGTAAGTTGTGGTTAATGATCAGTCTAATATACTGGTTTAGTTTCTACTATGCTACTATACTGAGATCAGACAAAGTTCATAATGGAGAGCGTTTCTGCTCTCTTCGTCTCAGATGCAATATGAAGCTGATTAAATTAAGTCTTACGAAGGATATTTGTTGTATATTTTCTTAACGTACTCATCCTTCATAGACTCGGTACAGTACCAATCCATTTGAAAAATGGAACAGTGTTTTATTTAATTTAATAATTTAATAACTATTGAATGTATCAATGTATGCAATATTGAAGAGACTTTCTGTTGCATGTTCCCGCATACCTTTTTTTTATTATTGTGATATGTTTTGTGTCCTGTAAAGACAAGTGTTTTTAGTCAACTGCAATATAGCTGTGTGCTCTGATCGAAGGCTGATAACAGGAAGAGATGATTATGATATTAGGGACTTGATTTAGCAGCATGTCGGAAATTAACACCGCAGTACCATATATGGTTATTGCTGTTATAATCTTGAGCTGTAATATTTTACTATGTATTTTAATCTAACTTTTTATTAAATTTTAAATTAATTATCAGTTTCCTACTCAGAAATTGACTATTCTCGAAAAGTATTGGATCAGTATTAATTTTACTGCTGATTTAAGTGACATCACTCATTAGTGTGATGCTTAAAGGTACTGAAACAGGAAGTAGAGTGTGGGACGAATTGAGTCTGAATTTACTTGCATTAATTATTGCTATTGCTGTTATATAATATACACTGAAATTGTAACTATCTTCTGAAATTTGGTATGTTTATACCATCTACCAGTCCAAAAGATTATCTATTTACTTGGGCGACTTCGTCCTACATTCTGGAATCTGAAATTGCTGCTCAGTAGGTATGAGAAATGTGTTATGGGGAGTGTTGATAAATAGGAACTGTTGATAGATCTTAGAAACCCTTGCGAATAGTGCCGAGCCAAACTTAAACAGTGCGTTCAATATCAGCAAAATGCTGGCTGTGAATGCTTCAGAGCCTTCTTGACAGTTTGAAGTTATCAAATGCACTTCTGCTATGTCCTGGCCCAATATAAGCATGGGTGGGTGGTAGCACAGTGGTAGACCGTTTTGACTTTGGAGCCAAAGATCCCGAGTTCAAATCCCGTCCCGGGAGCCTGGCCTCAATGTTTGCGAAAGTTACCTTTCTGACGCGATACTGACAGGATGCGCTGTCTGTAGAGTGGCAATGCATATTTCATTCTTGGTCTTGTCAGTACCAGCCGATGCTCGCAGGTTTAGTGCAACATCCAACACTACGGATGTTGCGGGTTTCCTCCTACCCTAAACTGACAAGTCGTGGTATAAGTGAAAGAATCTTGAAAGCGGCTCTTATGTCATAGAAGTCACGTTAATCATAAGTGGCTCGACAGTGATTGATGTGTATGTTTGACACTATCCTCTTAATTAATTAATCTGGTGCACTATTGGGCAAGTCAGGTTGATTTGTTGAAATAAGGTTAATATTTCAACTGGACACAGATTGGAAATGCTCTTGTTACAATCATTAAATATGCTCAATCATAACCTGGCACCAAGGTTACGAAACATTTTGAGTATGATTTCATTCTCAAGCTCAATTTTTTTTACGGGGATTTGTGAACAAAACGGTTAGTTAAGCATGAAATCGTACCCTTTGGGGTTTTGTAATCTCGGATGCTTGATCAATCCAGCAAGGAGAATGTTGATGTGGTGAAAGGCATTGACTTGTTCACAGGTATTGTGCATTAAAGGGGTACTTGCATAATAAGAATTTAATGATAATTTTTTTATGCATCTATTTATTTTCATAATTCCTCAGCTAAAAGTAGATAGGACAGGAAATATGCTTTCAGAAAAATTATATGTATTCCAATCATTATTTAATAAATTTCCTTGATGGATGTGGACAAAACATTCCTGCAATGACGTTTAAACAACAATTCATTCTTTATTCATTTCATGATCATTAACTCGCATCTGGGAAAACATTAATGACATGATAAACATTTGACACGAGGTAGTTTGTATCGACAATGATGGCAATTTTGCGGGATCACAATTGGAGAATTAGAAGAGATGTTGTGGCACGGTGCCTTTGCTAGTAGAACTGTAGATAGCTCATTCATTTCACCTGTGCAACCGATTTGTAAATATCTAATGAAAAGTGCTGCATGTAAATATACCAGTTATGTTAAAATGTAATTCGTTTATTTTAATATGTGTGAATGTGTCGTCTTTGTCTACAATTTGAACTCGTCATGAAATGTAAACATTCGTGATTGAAACAACAACCTCGGGAGCCCTTTTCCAAGTGAGATTATTTTGTGGGTTTCAGTTTTGTCTATACAATAATTTAATAATTTTTTATCTCTGCAGTTTTCTATGTTAGGAAATATGTCTCATTTATTTAATTTACTACAGTAAACATGTGGACATAAATAACCATACTTTCTGATATGTGTAGTATTAATAAAAGTTAGTACTTTTGTTTTTCATCATCGTTGACATGGCATATCCCATGGTTTTGAATCCAAAAAATCTGAAACAGGAATTATTGCATGGAGAATTGAAAAATTCAATATGGTATTCGAATGAAATGGATTATATCAGGTGTTTTATTTATTTTTTTAATAAAAATCAGATTATGTTAACCTTTTCCTTTCTGGTTTAATTCCAATCACATTGTTGGGCATTTCTGGTTGCCACCTGCATGATGAAGGTTAAGAGTTTGTTCAAAAGACGAAGACTGAATGAAGCAGGAAGGAACTGAAAATGGCCAATCAAATCAGAGCATTCATGGACATGCTGTAACTTTAGTCTCAACCACAAGGAATAGACGAAGCTTGTTAAAACGGCCATTATTATTTCCATATGTGAAAATGTGTATTTTAGTTGTGGTGGAGTTTTTTGTAGTAGATTCAGTTTGGTAATCAATTTGAACAATTAATTTTCACTTTAAGAACTTACACCTCTGCCGATTATTATTTATTTATTTTTTTATTATTTAATTATGATACAATAATTATATATGTAGTTTGCAGACTATGGGACCAACCAAATATATCATGTTTGTCCACATACATTCAAAAATATTTGTCATCTGGACTACAGAATATTTGTATATTTTTTTAGTATACTAATCTAATACATGCTATTTTACCTATATCGAAAGCATCGACCTGGCCCCGAGATTACGAAAC
Organism: Lepetodrilus schrolli; assembly: GCA_032361225.1. Lineage (NCBI taxonomy): Eukaryota > Metazoa > Mollusca > Gastropoda > Lepetellida > Lepetodrilidae > Lepetodrilus > Lepetodrilus schrolli. The sequence goes on along the minus strand of JAUTBT010048380.1, from coordinate 8,868 downwards.
CTTTTGAGTACGATTTCATGCTCATTCTCAGATTTTATATGGAGATTTGTGAACAACACCTTGAGTTGAGCATGAAATCGTACTCAAGAAAGTTTAGTAATCTCGGGGCCAGTTCCTTATCCATGAATCGTTTGTTCTAGAACTATTAATGTTTTCATGCAAACCAGTATTATACAGATTGTTGTATTTTTGTATAGCTCCTGTTAGTATTTTAATGTAAAATCTGTGTTTAGTCATTAATGCTGGTCATTGATGGGATTAATATTTTAATTATCTAAGCAATGTTATTGTAAGACACAGTGGCAATATTGCTTGATTATAGTTACAGTTAGTACAAGATTTAGTGAGGTAGAATTTTTTTTTAGAATAACTGACTCAGACCATGCATAATTTATTCACCAATACACAGATCTATTTGGTAATGTCTGTAAACTGGATGTCACGCAACTTAATCATTATTATTATTTTTTATTAGATGTTAAAGGAACATTTTGACTAGAATTAATAATCAATTTTCACTTACAACTGACATGAATAATAATAACAAATATTAAACAATGTTAAACAGGAAATTGTATTCAAATTTGTTCAAATACATAATTTATTCAGCAAAATTCATGTTCATATCCCACGGATTATTGCTATGAATATTTCACTCGGAAAAGTTAATGACCAATTAAATCAAATGTATGAATAATGCTTATAGAAGAAATGAACAAGGTGTTATTTGTGCAGCATCGTCTCTAGGCCACATGATCTCTCCTGTGTTGGACCCTTTCCTTCAAAGGTCAGATTTGCTGGCACAATCAGCATAGCTCAGTTATCCCGTTCCCTGGGGGAGATGTTTGTACAGAAGAATGCCAAGTTTCAAAATTACACATATACTGAAAGGAATATAGAATTTGCCGTCTTTATCAAAGAGAAATTGTTAATGTTATGATAGTGATGTTTCATATTTATTACATTATTATCCAATCTAATTAAAATCAGATCTTGTTATGCCTCTTAAACATTTTGACATTCTTAGACACAGCGATGTCCAAATATCCGATCGTAGGTTGCGAATCTGATTTTAATGAGATTGATTATTATCCTACAATGCACAAAACTGAATGACGAAAATATGTGACTGTGTGTTAAGACGTTATTATTCTTTTGAAATATGGAATTGATTACAAGTCATCTCATTCTATTTATGTCTCTGGTGCCATTACTTTGTTGAACAGTTATATTAGCATTTAGACATTGTGTCGTTAGTTGAGATCACAAAGATATGAATTTAACGAGATTGTGGTTACAGTTTTCAATACTTATAGTGATATGAATTTAATGAGACTGGTTTTCAATACATGTTGAGATATGAATTTAATGAGATTGTGGTTACAGTGTTCACTATATTAAGGCTACTTTAAAGGCATACAATCATGGGTTTGTTTACATATTACATAGCGATTGTGGTTACAGTTTTCAATACTATAAAGTTAATTTAAAGGCATACAATCGGGTTTGTTTACATATTTCATGGTCAAACATATTTTTACCTGTAAGTATGTACTGGGTAACCAGCCAAATTTCTTTATTGGAAATTGAGATTTTACAGTACATTTTTCGGGTTTTACCGAAACTGTAAACTGCAATAGAATTCTACCTATCCGACAGTGGTGAAAAGATATTTGGAGGTACAAAAGTGATTAAATGTATGCCAAGTGCATGTACTTTGCATTTTACACTCCATTTGGGTCCAAAATGACAACTTAATCTGTGATTGTATGCTTTTAATATACCTTTAATCTTTTTATTTTAATTGAGTTGGTACTGTTCGCATGTTCGTGTTGACAGATTAGCACCTATTTGTTGTTGATGTGTGTTGTGTGTGCGTGCGTCACTTTGCTAGATTACACATTGGTCATCCTATTGGTCATCACATTCAACTGGTCATCTCTACTGTCTCCCATCTTATGTACATTCTATCCTTTTTCTGTTCTCATCACAGAAACTCATTATTTTGTACTTGTTAATTTTAAATATTCAATAAATCTACGATGAACTGAATTTGCTATTGGTTGAATTTTCACTTAAAGTTTGGTGCCAAAGAGGAAGATATTGTACATTTATAAAGTGCATGTTTGAAGCGTTATTACCCAGGTCAATGGATCAATGTCCACTTGTTTCACCTTCTGAACACCCTGGGGAGTATACACTCCAAGCAGCTGTTTTTCCATCTCTGCCTATCAGGTACCCATTTTACAGCTGGGTGGACTGGACCAGTGTGGATCTAAGCACTTTGCTCGAGTGATACTTAAAACGAGCTACGCTTGAATTCGGGAGTGAGGCAGACGTCCTAGAATTTCCCTATACGGTCAGACCTAGTTGTCTTGGACACATCCGTTTATTTGGGTTAAAATCTGACTGGTAAGCGAAACAACTGGATCATCGGATGAATCATCGATAAAGTATATAGTAGGAAATGTGTATTGGTTAAAAGTTGACCAGTCAGCGGAGAGACCGTTATCATGGGGTCCGATTGAATCAGAATCTTGTAAGCATTGCATGATTTTTTTGGTGCTAATTGTGTTACTAGAAAATCTTCACCTGAAATGATCACTGGAATAATTTAATAATAAAACAACATTTTTTATTAATCTGAATAATTTATTAATCATACATATAATATGAAAGTGAAAATAATTATGTTACCCAGAAATAACAATTGTAAACACGCTCCATTGCAAATTATTACATCTGCATAACTGAATAATTTCATAATTCTTGTTAATATATACACATACATGTACAAATAAATAATAAAATGCTGGAGTTCTGTGAATATATATTTCTCAAACAATTAAAGACAGTAAAATAAATTATTTTATGTGTCATCAATCAATACAAAATAATCCTTGTTTCGAATAGATTTTCAACTGTATTTCCATCCAGAATAATTATGATTACACAGTGGATTTTCTTCATTATATCTACCACAGGCAAATGTTGATATTATCCAGGGTAATGAAATACTGCAGCAGCTCCCATTCCTGTTCCTATGCACATGGAGACCACGCCATAACCGCTGAAAATGAAAACATTGCAAAAATATAATCAAATTCAAAGCAATAGATTGCATTTACAGCAGTTTATACCTGTACATATATTAATACACATCTTTTTTTTGTATGTCAAACATATGTTTTATTATTTTAACATACCATTATATCATAGACTTTTGATTGATTTTGGGTGGAGACTAGTTTCAAATTGGTGAATAACATGTGTGTCTTCCTTGAACACAAAGCTAATGCACATTATTCTCCCATAATATCACACACAAGTCTGCCAAATTCTATTTTTAGACATATTTGGTTTAAAGATTCTGGTGATAACCTACACGGTGACATGTGTGTGGCTGTTGTTTTATTTACGTACCGTACGGTGTATCGCGATCTATCGTGTCTGTGCCATGCTGAACAACATAATTCATCTCTGAATCGAACAGTAATTTAAGCACACGATCCGTATTAACTGCGTATTAAGATTTTATCTGGAGTTTAGTCAACCCAAGGTATAGTACTCGTGTTTGACTATGACCGGAAATTGGTAAATTCTTGGAGATTCTTGGAAATTCTAAAAATAGATCCAACCCTACTTACACCCCCAATTGTTGGTTGATTTGAGGTTTCTATCCATTACACCATAGGCAGTCTCATCCCGAAATACACATGTAATAATAATAATGTGAACATTTATACTGATAATAATGTGAACATTTATACTGATAATAATGTGAACATTTATACTGATAATAATGTGAACATTTATACTGTGCCATATCATGTGTCATAGTGTCACATTATTACCCATGTCCATGGATCACTGTTCACTTTATGTAAAATTGATATCTTTGTATGCCTGCATAACATTTATTAAAAAATGAATCCTTTTCAAAATTCAATTGTTAACTCACGGTTTTCCTCGCCTCTTCATTTCATGCAGCAATGTAGCAATCTGTCTGGCGCCGGTACAACCCAGGGGGTGTCCCAGGGCAATGGCGCCACCCTTAGGGTTGACTTTCTCCAGCGGAATGCCCAACTTCTCCATGCAGTACACAGCTTGACTGGCGAATGCTTCATTGATTTCGTAGATGTCTATGTCGTGAACATTTAAACCTGAAACACACGCATTAGATAGTCATAAATATTTCCAAATCTTCTTGAAATTAAAGGCATACAATCATGGATAGTCGACCTACATTGTGCTTTATACATCCAACTACTTCTTCCTCATGTTCCACTGGTTATTAATATTTAAATATTTATTACATTAGATGAGAGTAACTATAAATGGCGGCAGATCACTAAATGAAAATAAAAGAAGGCAAACTTAGGTGTTTCCCCTTTACACCGAGTTGCACCATATAACTAATTATGAAATTCAGTGTCAACTAGCAGATGCTACTTAGCTCAATAAATGAATGATGGGACAGTCAATACACATAAAATGTAATCTTACATATTTCTTTTAATAAAATTTAAATAATTTTTCTCTAATTGTGACTTCCCAAAGTGAGCAAGTGAATACAGAGCTGAATGTCGCCATAGAAGACCTTCGATCATTTGCCACACTACTGCGCCATACCTGCCTTCTTGAGAGCCAATGGGATGGCTACAGAGGGTCCTATCCCCATGATGTCGGGCGCACAGCCAATCACTGCATAGGACTTAAGCACTCCGAGGATTGGCCAATGTCGTCGTTCAGCCTCAGAACGCTTCGTGACCAGCACTGCTGCTGCACCATCACTGACTTGACTGGAGTTACCTGCAGAATGACACCAGGTAATTTCAGACTAAAGACTGATTTTTAAAAAAAATAAAAAATTGATAAGAAAATCCCCACTATTTTCTAGAAGGATTTTTCAATCCGTAAATAATTATTTGCAACGAGCAAAGATTTGAGCTCGCTTCCTTCCCCGACTAGTAATTTGGCCTAGATTTGTAATTTGACTTTCAAAAACCACAATTTGAGTCACAGACATTAGTCGATAGCAACTAAAATTTTCAAAAAATTAGAGCAGAGAAAAGTGTGATGAACCTTGTGTGATGAATACTTTCAGTGGGTAGCAGATGTCGTGGTGTGTGGGTGATTACTGCATAATTATCTCCCCCTTGTTCCCTCTGCAACAGCTAGGGCTCACTAATGTTTGAGGTTATATAACTGCAATAACACTAATATACCAATGGTACTGTAAATCAGGAAATTAATGCGAGCAGGATATTAATGCGAAAGATGCGATTGGCGTATGGCCGCATTCAATTCCTACGCATTATGTAAAATAATGAAAGGTAGGTCCGGGGAAAAACATGGTCGATCGCATTTAATTGTTGTCGCATTTATCTAAAAGCTTGACGTCGCATTAAATTAGTGACGCATTAATTTCCTGATTTACAGTATCAATGTGAGACCCCAAAATACTTCCTCGTCACATAAAATGCCAAATATTAGGTTCCTTTCTAATTTTCTATTTCTACCATGCATCCCCACCTTACTTACCTGCTGTAGTAGACCCCCCTTCTTTAAAGGCTGGCTTCAGTCTACTAAGCCCTTCGTAGGATGTGCTGGGTCGAATACCATCATCTTTTGTTACCTGAGATCATAAAACTGATGACTGGCATTTCTGTTTCAAATGAAACAAACCCTGAAAATTTGATTAATAACCAATGGGAAACGAGTCGAGATCAATGGTTATCACTTACCGTTATCGTCCTCTCATTTCCATCTTTATCCAGGATCGTGGTGACCACGGGAACTATCTCCGCATCAAACCAGCCAGAGATTGTGGCCTTGTGAGCTCTGCAAACAAAATATATTAAAACTGAACGCACTGTGCTATTCTTTTCTTTTTGTATTGGGGTTTAGAGCCACTTTCAAGATTCTTTCACCGTGATCACGGCTTGTAAGTTTAGGGCAACAGTTCTGAATGTTACAGTAAACCTGCGAGCATTGGCTGGTATTGACAGACCAAGGATGATAACTGCATTGCCACAGTACAGACAGCATATCCTACTAATATCGTATCAGAAAGGTAACTTCTACAAACATTGAAACCGAGCTCCTGTAATGTGATTTGACTGTGCTATTAATAGATGACATATTCACACAACATAGTAGGGCTACCTACAGCTATCTAAATAATGTTATCATTTAAACATTTTTCAAAAGAAGAGTAATATGCTTTACTAATATAATGAATAAGTACAAAATCTGGCCTCTAGATTACAAAACTCAACTCAAACTTTTGTTCACAAATCCCCGTATAAAGTTTGATCTCGAGCAGGAAATGTTACTCAATAAGGTACGTAATCTCGGGACCTGATCAAATTCCTCTTTCCCATGATTATAGTGAGTGAATTATTGTTTTACGTCACAGCGGGAATCTTTCACCCATACATGATGAGTGATTATTAATTACATTCACGTGATTAGAAAACTTGCTAAATTATCCTTATGCGTGCGCGTATGGAATTAAATCCACAGAATACTGTTGACAACACAAGGGTTTATTTGCTAAATGTATACATTGTGATGCTCTAGTTTATCTTCATTAGTAATTACCTTTGATGAGACAAAACAGAAAATTTGTCTTGTTTTTCCCGTGATATTCCAAACCTTTCTGCAACATTTTCTGATGTGATTCTGCAATAGAAAGACTTGCCTCAGTCTGACCTTCGATGAATGTATTTTATACCAGATATACCAGTCTTAGTGAATGAGTGAATTTTTGTTTTACGTCACAGTGGGAATCTTTCGCCCATACGTGACGACCACAGTCTCAACATTAACAGTTACTGCCTGTGGAATAAATAGAAAAGAAAGAAGTAGATAGTGGAAATTATTATTTAAAAAATTAAAGTTAAACAGAATACATATAGGTACATCATACATGAAAAAAACAAAACTGATAGGTCAATTTCATTATAAGGCTGGTTGCTATAATGCATGGGCATATCATGGACCTCACAGTCTGTGTTGTATCAATGGAGCACTGCATATTCAACGATGTCAATATAAATGCTGATCAATGACAATCTAGTTGTCCAAATAAATACATGGAAGGGTTGATGGTAGCACAGTAGATTATTATTAACCATTACCCTAATAATTCGAACAGGAGAACATAATTAAATTTGTAGCTGTTCAAATTAGAAAAAATACCAAAATTTAATATGATCCGTGTTCATATTAGGGACAACCAAATTAAAGTACCAAATATGGTTGTAAATGAAAAGTGTAAATAAATGAAGGATTTAAAAGAATAAATACATTATATATAAATACATAAATTGTTTTTTAAAAATGACTGTTCGAATAATTAGAAAATTACGATAAAAAAAAATGGTCATGTTCGTATTTTTAGGGTCAGAACAAAATTATTTTCAGAGATTAATTTAGGTGTTAGAAGTATTAGAAGGTTCGAAATATTAGGGTAATTACAGCATTCATTAAATGTTTTCATTATTTTACAATATCAGATTAACACACAGGTTCCATATATATAAATACATATGCCCCTCTTGAAACTCCTACAACTCCTACGACATTATGCTAAGAGTTTGCAGCATTTAGTTGGTATTTACCAGAGACAATCTACGTACCCCATTGGTACGAGGCATTCTGCTGCCTTGTTGTGTTCAAATACATGTGGATTGAAGTCGGTACCTCTTGGCATCATGTCATTCTTAGACATAGATTCCACTCTGCAAACAACAATAACATTATTAGTCATCATGAATTTTAACAAAACTTCAAATTGATTTGACTAAAGTTAACCATCCAGCACTGTTTGTCTAGTTAATTAAAGTCCAATCATAATCGCACAGAAACGTAAAATTCGCGAACATTGATACCGAGCCCCCCCCGGGACAAGAATTAAACCCAGAGCCTTTGGCTCTGAAAGTCCAATGTTCTCTATGCCATTGTACTACCATCTGCTCAGTCCTCTTTTCAAAATGCTAATACAAAGAGAAAACAAATTATTATGTTTTATCCAATAACTTCAATCCATGTTTTTTATATTAAAATAGAACATCAATACAGTAGATTCTGTATCTTAATTTTTGCATTATTTCATGATTGCAAGAAAACTATTTTCTTAATCTTTGTAAACAAAAGTTTGCACTCGTAGTATAGACTTCATACTATAAATAAATACATATACTGTATTTAGAGTCATCTCACCCTGCGGCCAATCCAATGTCACATTGACCGTTCCGAATGCTGCCTGAAAGACAGAAAAATGGCATCAAAGCCATTATTTAAATATTGAATCTACAAAAAAGAAACTACTTTGATGATCACATTTAATAAACTGACCAAAAAATATGTAAGTAGTTGTGTGAAATAAAAATTTTCCTACTGGCCCCAAGATTATAAGCACACTCATGCTCAACAGTTTCGTTCACAAATCCCCATATAAAATGTGAGCTTGAGCATGAAATTGTACGCAAAATGTTTCGTAATCTCGGGGCCTGGTCTTGGTCAATGAGGTTATCAGTTGGACTAGAGTAGAGTGTTGAGTAGAGTGTTGAGTAGAGAGTTGAGTAGAGTGTTGAGTAGAGTGTTGAGTAGAGAGTAGAGTGTTGAGTAGAGCGTTGAGTAGAGTGTTGAGTAGAGTGTTGAGTAGAGAGTAGAGTAGAGTGTTGAGTAGAGCTTTGAGTAGAGCGTTGAGTAGAGCGTTGAGTAGAGTGTTGAGTAGAGCGTTGAGTAGAGCGTTGAGTAGAGTGTTGAGCGTTGAGTAGAGCGTTGAGTAGAGCGTTGAGTAGAGCGTTGAGTAGAGTGTTGAGTAGAGTGTTGAGTAGAGGGTTGAGTAGAGCGTTG
>JAUTBT010048379.1:0-34771 GCA_032361225.1 Lepetodrilus schrolli | reverse complement strand
CTCTCTCTCTCTCTCTCTCTCTCTCTCTCTCTCTCTCTCTCTCTCTCTCTCTCTCTCTCTCTCTCTCTCTCGCTTCATCGATAAGGTTGGGTACTTCAGATTACTTCGAGGCAGTCTGTAGCGCTCGATGCGGCAGTAAACATCAATGCCAAACAATTTCAAGGTCGAATTACATTTAAAGAAGACCAAGCTGGCGAAACGTCTATATCTTCAGTGGTAATTATGTGATTATATACAGTAGCCATGGACTAGTATATTCGATGTGTCATAGGTTGTTGATTTTCAAAATTCAATAGTGTTTGTCCTTTCGTGTGCAAGAATGTCTTCGATAATAATCATCTGAGAACTGTTAAGCTCGGGGAATAGTGGACTCCATCGTGGGAACAACATCCTAGAATGCCCACGGCGACACTATAGGGTATCAGTTCAGCAAGGACTACGTGTTAATATAGGAAGTCTTGTCCATCAACCTAATATACACTCCTCCAGATATAAAGCAACAAGAACAATATATAAAATCCTAGGCTGAGGTGTAATTGCATTAATATGACATGTTTGTTTAAACTTTTCATATTATTAAAGACAGTCCGGAAAACCATCCATCAAATGTTTACTGCTCAAAATTAAACCAGGCGTGTGTCCAGTGAACGTAAATAGATGTATGTCAATGTCCAGTGAACGTAAAGAGATGTGTGTCAATGTCCAGTGAACGTAAATATATGTGTGTCAATGTCCAGTGAACGTAAATATATGTGTGTGAATGTCCAGTGAATGTAAAGAGATGTGTGTCAATGTCCAGTGAACGTAAATATATGTGTGTCAATGTCCAGTGAATGTAAATATATGTGTGTGAATGTCCAGTGAATGTAAAGAGATGTGTGTCAATGTCCAATGAACGTAAATAGATGTGTGTCAATGTCCAATGAACGTAAATAGATGTATGTCAATGTCCAATGAACGTAAATAGATGTGTGTCAATGTCCAATGAACGTAAATAGATGTATGTCAATGTACAGTGAACGTAAATAGATGTATGTCAATGTCCAGTGAACGTAAATATATGTGTGTCAATGTACAGTGAGAGTAAATAGATGTATGTCAATGTCCAGTGAACGTAAATATATGTGTGATGTCCAGTGAACGTAAATATACGTGTGATGTCCAGTGAACGTAAATAGATGTGTGATGTCCAGTGAACGTAAATATATGTGTGTCAATGTCCAGTGAACGTATGTGGTTATAAGCCATAAAAGAATTACAAGTTTAAATAAATGCACATATTATGACTGTAACAATTGGGTATGTTTAGATTGTTGTAGTAACTTTAGTTTAAAAGAAAGGATGACAGTATGTTATTGTTGTTGATGTTGCTGCTGCTGCTGCTGTTCTTGATGTTCTTCGTCTGCTCTACTTCGTGGTCGTTTTAAAAAATATTATTATCATTATTATTATCATAAGCAGCATCAGCAGCATCGTCATCATCATCATTACCACGTAGGTGTATCAACACATTGTAGTCAAGTGCATTGACAAATGCATTGAGATGTCGATGTTTACGAACTACTGGTATTTTGCAAGATGTACTAAACCAAGTTTAAATTTCTAGCTATCATGCTAGTTTGTCAGGCCTATGCTCGAGACCGACAGTAGCTCCCTAGAAAAACTGTGGAAAATACGTTGGTTGATTTCAGGGATTTCACGAAATTACGAGACATTTTAGGGATTTCACGAAACCCCTTTCCCTCGCAGTGATTTCCTGAAACCCCTGAAAGCTTGCACGATTACACGATCTTACTGTAACATATACATATTGCGTGACAGAGATACCATCTACATTGACGCTGACAAATCACGGCTTTAACGTACTCCCTGCGTGGTCGTATACGGCGCCATGCGATACCTCACAATTCCAACGTTGACATCCTACGCACTTTCACATATAGTGAGCCAACATGAGTGTTAAGTAGGTCCATGCCATTTGCTTTCCACGTTATTTGGTGATTTTAGTGTGTATAAGATTAAATGGCTATGTTGCGCATAAAGGTCCATATGCTGCTGCTCTTGAACCAAGGGAGATAACTTTGTATTATACATACGCTTGCTCCACCCCTATTACTCTTGCCATCTGGAAAATGGATCTGCATCAGTGTAATGTCGTAGTTAAAGGCTACAACGCCATTGCTACAATGTAAAGTTACGGCTACATTTGAGTTACGTCGTTTCGTACTGAAAAGGTGATAGATATAATATGAGGCAAAACATGGTTATAATTCGTTCTACTATTATACTGTACATGTCTATATTTATAAAGGAAAAACTCATTGTTGTTCTGAAGACATATAATTCCCCATACCGGTAGATTTATCTATATCTTTGTTATACTTTTGTCTTGTTAATTATACTTCAACAAACAAAATAATTATATCCATTACTACTGACTTTTCATTAAGCATTGACTTTATTAACGATACCAGTAGACAACAAGCCTAGCTATTTGCCAACGCGAAGTCCGACAAGATACTAGTGGCTGTTTTAGTACACTTGTATGGGCATGTACAGTACATGTTGTAATGTGTTTTCGTCCCACGCAACTCAGAAATACGTCCACATAAATAAACAAGTACAAAAAGATGAGTACACTTTGAAATGGTGGATGTTGTTTCGAATAATGGTAATTATAATGATATCAATAGACCAATGCTAAATAAAACGTGCATATTGTAACACCCGTGGCATGGGCTACAAAGCAGATAAACTATATATGTGAAATAAGTCAGGATATAAGAAAATAGGTTCTCGTATTTACATCAATGAATATTTAGCCAGTAAATTAATATTTCAAGATATAGTGTTGTCACGTCCGGTACGTCAGGAAGGCACTTAAAGTACTGTTATTAAATTTCCCACAATGATAACGACTATGATATATGCATGAGCTCTCTGTTATAAGAAAAGCTATGTTCACTAGCGGGTCAATGAAGCATCCCTGATTGCCCCCTAAGAGTAAGGTTCAATATATTTATGACTATTTACCCTTGGAAAATAGTGATAAATATTCTTTAAATATTAATTGATTTACAATAATGGTTTAATTTGGAAGAGATATAGAAATATTGTCAAATTTTGTGTTTTTTGGTCAAAAATTAGTCTCTACCTTACTTACAGTGTATGTCACAGACTGACATGCACACCTATATCTAACCTTTCTGACGTGCACTCCTATATATAACCTTTCAAACGTGACGTCCTTTCAGCCAACCAGCAGTGCCTGTTAACGTTGGGCTCACAAGATTATACCTGAACGTCTACAAAACATACAAAATACACAATTATGCAAGGAGGTCTCGTTGTCCGTTTCGGCAAATCCGTTGTTCGTTTTTATCCATGAAGAAAAGTATAAGATGAGCTCAAGTGGAGAGGATAACAGAGTAGAAATGACAACAGAATAACTCGACGCACCAGTGGTAATGTGTATATTCCGCCTATGCAACAGTTGCCTAATGCTAGAAGAAAGGTTAATTCAAACTAAACAGTAGCATTATCAGTTATTTGAACTTGTTTGTTTTTGTTCGTTTTATTTCTCCTAATTTCGAATGCACTAAGTTTCACTACTACGACTTCAACTGATGAAATGGTAGGCTAATATGTCAGCATGACCAGTCTACGCCAGTCGTAACCTATAATAGATAGGTAAACATATCGCAGTGACCGAGAGTGTAGTAAGAAAAAAGTTCCTAACAAGTAATTAAATGGTAACCTAATATAGCAGACATAATATAAATGCACTTTATCATTTGCATTCTACAATACAACATTTGACCACACTCCATCCAGTGCCAAAACAATATGTCAACATACGTAACGTCACACTGCGTAATAGGTCATGAGATCGCCGCAGAATGAATAAATAAATCACCAGTTTTTCTATGCTGTAGTCATATAGTAATGTCAATGTAAGTAATCCAGAACATCATGGGGATCACTAATCTAATCGGATATTTGTTCAAAAATAAACCAGGACATCCGAGGTGAAAATGTCCTGCCTCAGGATGATGGTAGGATTCGGTTAGGATCCCGGAACAGGACACCTAACTATTTTTGTTGTTGTTGGTATATTGAAAAATAGTTTAGTTAGGATGCTTATTCACATAAAGGGCCTAGAAATGAAAAGTTATCATGCTCCGTGGTAACATATGCCAACCTATATCAAAATGATCGTATTCATCTGGGATATTTGAAAAAGTAGGTTGGCATTCTAGCATTTCACTCTTGTTGCCGCCATCTTGGAATGTAACATGGCAGCCATGGATATGACGGTAGCTACATTTCTGGCCATATACTTGCAACCAGAAAAGATATAAATGCATTTTGGTAAGTTAAGTGCTATTTTAAGAATTAGTCCGATATTTGTCCCAAAAAAATGTGAGAAAAGAAATACAGTTTAAAGTTTTTCGACAAATGTTAAAAGAGATAGAAAAAAGGTTAGATTGCCCTTGGATTATGCCAATATATGCCAAAACCTTGCAGCATCTGTACAGAAAAATAACAATAAATATTTGCATATACGTAGAATATGTTAATTTGTTACAATGGATCAATTGTGTAACAATCACTATACTGAAATGTTTCCTTTTTGTTCAGTTTGAATAACACATGTCATATATTCGCGGCCAGAATAGATAGAAATACAATTGAAGGGTTAAATGTATAGTTGAGAGGACAAGGAATCCAATTAGTTTGCTACGTTTAGTGATATTAAATAATTGGTCTGACGTTTGTCAAGAAAATGTACGCCAACAATATCGTTTGAGGAAAAAAAGTTACAATGCCTTTGGATTATGCCAACATATACCAACAAGTAAATAAAAGTAAGATTGACATATAGCTAGAACTTGGTTTTGTCATTACAGTGGATAAATTGAGTAACAATTAACCACCATATCTAAAATGTTCAATTGGAACAACAATAACGTGAAATACGTTCACATTGATGGGTTACATGTAACAAAATGTTGTATCCTCTTAATGGTTATTATTTCAGTTAAGTAAAATCCAAGATAACGGCCACAAGAATTAAATGCTAGAATACCAACCTACTTTTTCAAATACCCCAGATGAATTTGAACATGTTGATATAGGTTGGCACATACTACCCCGGAGCGTGAAATACATTCTGACTAGTATAATGATAGCTAATTACTGTAATTTACTGTATCCACCAAACGTGCTTGGAGGTGGAGTGTAATTAATCTTTAACGTCTATCTCACAGTTGGATAAGGTGTATCCCATAGTTGATTGAAATCCTTTACCATAGTAGCCGATGATTCACCCGCAAACCACTTCCGGTTTGTGTTACGACAGTTTTATGTACATCCGGCCCGAAGTCCAATGGAGAGTAGGTACAGATGCATTGTTTCGCAGCGCAATTGTATGTTGACGTTATTATCCAAAATATGAATACGAATAACCACTGGCTCATGAAATTGAGTTCACTAAAATATGTCGATGTCACGTGGATTAATACTATAATAATACAATTAATGTTAAGAACTGATTAGTATTACCAGTGTTTTATCATCCCCATTACATACACAACAACGATTCCTACATTTTAATCGGATTTAAAAATATTATTACAATAACAACTGCAAACCCCCAAAAAAAGAAACAACAGAAGCAATACATCATTTTGACATATAGAATAGTTTTATCTACGTATTATAACATACTTAGATGAATATTGTCCCAGTCAGGTTTTATTTATCATGAAACATCAAATTCAAATGTGTTAAATGATCACACGATTGCATTCGAAGTAGAAAAGTGACTGTGGCTTTCGCATACCATACGGTATAGTGTATGTGGGTTACCATACTTCACTGATGCCTAACAGCAAATTAAATGAATCGACCAATCGAATGCTAATATCTCTACAATGATGGCTCAAACATCGTCTATATTCTAAAGGTTGACAGTCTGTGTGTACTTTGCGTGACGCTAAAGATACCATCTTGACATATACGCAGGCATTGACAAATTGCAGCTACATTGCAAGGCTGCACTGACGGTGTAATGATATGGAAACCATAATTATTTTCAGAAAAGGCAAAGTTTATCAGAGAAGCAAAAGCATTTCTTTAACGTGGAATGAGTGATGGTTATGTTCACATCAATCATGTTTCTGAGAGATCTTTTCCTGAACTCTTTCCATCAATCCTTTTATTTCATAGTTTATCTATTCGAGATCTAGACTTCTGAACCTGTTTGACAGCATAGCATAGGTGGATATACTGATCTTCAAACTACTAGTAAATGATGATAAAACTACTCGTCTTCTGTTCAATGTCAACCAGACTACGAGTCTCATTATTCTGTTCATCGGAGACGGTACATATGATCTTGGGACAAGCAAAGATGCCAGAAATCAATTTTGTAACGTTAAAATCCGAATGAACCACAGGACTCTGAATGCAAGTAATACAAATATAATGTTAAAAGAAAATATATTATATAGTACTGTATATGCAATATATCAAGTCTTCATGAGGATAAGAAATTGTCATCATGTTTTATTCTGAACATATGTCTAATAAATTGTAAGAAAATCAATATAGATGTCGTGACCTTAGGAAATATTTAACTTTTGAGAAGAAATTATTAATTTCACAATAAATTACAAACGAACCCCGCTTTATCGCCTCTCTTTGATGAGATGTTTACTGCTGAATTTATAAAACAATGTCAGATAAATCAGCGAGAGCAATGATGGAAGTCAATCATTGAAGATATAGTAATGAAGATTGAATCCAATTGTCACACTCCAGTATAGCAAAATCATTACCGTTAATGTATTGTTGGGCAAAATTGCGTTGCGCCTCCTCTCATTACAACCTTGATGTTATTCAACATAAAACTGCTGGGACCGTTTTCAAACCGCCTGCATAATGTTCCATATAGTAATTTACTCCCAGCGAAATCAATAAAGAATCCTAAGTTGAAGATATCCTGCTGAATAATGACTAATACTGAAAGGCTACTTGCTGTCTTCTCCACAAGTTTGAATAGAAAAACATATTTCTGGAAACGTTAAAATTAATTATGTATATTCTAAGCAACAAGGGCACTTTGTTTCTGAAATCGATCATATTTGTGTCATTAATTTGTCACAAACGCAAACTAATGGCCTACTAATAACAAAGGTCATGAGTTAGTAGCCAAATAATCCTTGGAAATTACTTCTGGTTTCTGTGCTAGTGTGACAGTGTGACATTTGCTACAATATTCTTAATAATGTCTTCCAAATTAGACCGTCTGAATCAAGGTATTGCTATATAACATGGCGGGCCAGCCATCATTAGCCACTTTAGTTTGGCCCCAGCTCATGTAAGCTAATGCTAATCTAATCCACTGTATTAACATGTAAATGAGATTATCTCTATAATTAATACGATATACATGTACCTAACTGTAATTATATAGTTCGCTATGCATTGTTTCAATATTGCAATAACAGACCTTTAGTGTACAGTAGTTTTGCTTACCAAGTATGTTTGAATGTTTGTTAATATCAATAGTACCGTTGTATGGGTATATAAGTGATGTTTTACCATGTCATGGAAATGGATATTCAGAATCAGTAATGGAATAGAGGTGTCATACTGTATGGCAAGATGTGACAGGAAGTAAGAATCAGTTATAATATATATTGTTGAAATGGTGCTGGAAATAAAACATCAAGAAATCCATCATTGAGTTTACCATCGCCGGATTTTAATAGCATAAACATGTTGAAACACCCTGTTACATTAGTGTGCCTGGGTTAACGTATAGCATTATCATGTGACCTGGGGCAGGTGGTACCGCAGTGGTAGAACGTTGGACTTCGGAGAAATTTAATATTTCTTTCTATACATATTGAATTATTTTATTTAGTTCATTAATTCTCAAAATCACTCGGTAGAATTTCTTTTTTCTTTCGCATCAAAATCCCTATATCATGTTGAATGAAATCTGCATTCTAGAGTGCATTTGGCCTTGTCATACATCTCAATATCTATGTTTTTAAAATAAATTATCACACATTTAGAGGCAACGAGTATCTAGGTTATGTCATTGACAATGTCATGCTTATTATTCGTGTTTATTTGTAGTTCTTGGAATTTGGAAAATGATGGAATCCTAGCTACAAGGTCGAGACACTAGTAACATCCCTTGATTATTGTTATATAGTTTTTATAATTGCAATATTACATCCACAATTCACATGGAGAGTAAATCATATTAATAAAAGGATAACACAATAAAGGAAGAAATTGAAGTTAAACCAGATGTATTCTCGGAGAATGTTCGAATATTTCTCCATTTCCCCCATATTTATGAACTCACAGTAACACATTACATTCAGTGTTGGTACTAGATCAGAGAGGACGATTATAACTGTACCTACTTCCGATGAATATGATCATTACAAGTAACAGGCAATCAAACATTCACATCGAATCCAACGTATTATACTATGTGTGTTACCAATGGTACTAATATGCATCAGTTACTAGTATGTATGTACAGGACAGCAATCCTTAATTAGTTAGTTTCAATAATAAGTATAAATCAGACCCCGACAATACGAAACCTTTTTAGTACAATTCATCCTCAAGCTCAAATTTTATATGATGATTTGTGAAAAAGAATTTGCGTTGAGCATGAAATCGTCATCTCGGGGCAAGATCTATATGTACTATCACAATAACAATTTCAAAACCCTACAGGATAATAACTCCTTTAGACATATATCGCTATAGCTAGTAGTTTGTTTTTTGTCTACGAATCATAACATACGTTGATTAATATCGACACAGTCAGATTTTCCATGCAAATGTTTATTTATATGCTTGTAAACACGAGTACCCACTCCCGGTGTTTCTACTATTAATGTTTAGTACGGGGAACGCAATGGTAGAATTTGGAGCCAGGATAAGTAATCCCATCTACCCCAGTGTAGAGAGAATGCTTGTCTCTACTACGATCTAACGGAGTACGAGAAGTTCACGTGATCACGTGGCCTATGCAAATTTGTCTTCCCAGACATCCGTACCAAAAGTGAAATGAAGCCATTACCAATGTGACAAGTTACATCGATACGTTGACGACGTAGGACAGCTCAATCTGCACGGAGCAGGGTGTCTTAGTCTGACAGCTAGATCCAAGACACGTAATACAGGACTACAACACGTACGAAATTGAAAAGCCCTAGTCACCTGCCAAACAGAAAACTAAGACATTTTCCTAGTCAGGCTGAAGCCGTACATTGTATATGACACTGTGTACATTTTGTACGTCATATTTCTTTCAATCTATATTGAAGTTTGGTGTATGTGCAACTTCAACGTCATGTGTTGCTCAATGTCTATTTTAATTTTGCTCAGCGTCTCTATTTATCCAGTATAGATTTGATAGAGAATATATAAATATGACCAATTCAGAATGTTGTTGCTGGCTAAGAGAACAACTGTACTCTTGGCACCCTATACCCCAACCCCACTCCCCCTCTCCCCTCCCTAAGTCCCACTCCCTATGCCGCTATATAACTTCTAGGCACCCAGCCCACCTCCCACCAAGCGAACAACTAGACACTTGGCACCCCACCCCCTGCCCCAAAAAGAGGCAAGAGCCCATACCAAGTGGTAAATTGAAAAAGATGATGCTAAGACATCCAAAGCTTTCATTCCCCCCTATCACACATGCGTCCCAATTGCAAGGTGGAACCAGTCTGCCGAAATCAGCAATGCTGGAAGGCGACTGTAAAAACACCAAACTAAGAAGAAGAAGAAGAAATCTTGTTGCTCAAAGTCTATATTAATGAGATTTGTGTCACTACGTTTTTCAAATAATTATTTGAAATGTACGTTACCTGTACTGCATGAACTGTACCAAACGAGTATCCAAATAATTTATTTGCACTATATCAGATAAAAGTGCACGCCATGTAACGGTCATTCTACGAATAGGAATTATATAGAATGCGAACGATGTCACATTTATGTTAGCCACCAAATCCGGAGGAAGTACCGCTATTCAGGCCACGCATCTATGTATCTATGACGATAATTTACGAGCATTCAGACGCCAGACGTATAACGTCATGTTATTGTACGTCGACATCGAGGACTACTCACACAGTGTACACAGGTAACGTCCGCAACGACTCGTACAAGAAATAAATCCCCCAAGCACCGATGCAATTAAAGCTTGCTTGACTCGCGGTCTAAAAAGTGCATTATGTGTTAATTACGACAATATACAAGAAAGTAGGATTTAAATTGTTGCATGTGCGCATGATTTATGTATATTAGACACTGATCTGAACATCTAATCAAAAATCTACATTTACGAAATAAACGCACTACATTCACTCGTTTATCTATTCTAATATGTACTTATTTTGCCAATGCGCTGCATCAAACTGGATTATTCTCCGCATAGGAACTGCAGGTGTAAAATTGAAAACCTAACCCAGCTGAAAAACAATTTAAATTCTACCCGGCATAGTGCAATTACCCCACCACAGTTTAACACTTACCCCGTTGAATACCTACCCTCAACTAAATATTAAAGCTGCAAATGTAGGTTTTTAGCAAGTGTCATAGCAATCACGCTGAGGTAATCATGTTATTACAAGATAGATCCCCGGCAGCGTCATACCAAAAGACGTTCAAAAACCTGTTGTTCTTCAGCCTCCACCCACAGCTCGTAGAATTTTAGTACCTTGACTTAATTCAACTCCCTGTTATAGTTAGACGGTTGCTTTTCGTTGTTGTATGTGCATTATATCGTGAGCGGAATATCAGACTAATCTCGTAAACTATTTGTTTTTAATGTAATATTTATAAACATATTTATACATGTAAGTGAAACTAATATTGGTCTCACATTGATCTCCAACGTGTATCTACATATATTACATTCAACACAATCAGACCATCTGTTAGACATTGCCGTTACTACCATAATTTTACAATCCATGTTAATAGTTCGTAAGATATCATGCACACATGACAAATATGAACCCGACATCTAGGGTAGGCTGTTAATCTTACACCGGGAGTTTATATATATACGGGTTTATGACTTGTTCATGGATACGGCTCGCATATTAGCACAGTTCCACCTTTCAAATTCCAACGAATTGTCTAGTATATCGTTAATAGACAGTTGACATCTGAGATATTCTGTCTGTGAAGATCTGCCTTAACCTTTCACTAGAATTATACAGAAAGCAAAAGTACGAGAGTGCCACGATCGTCATCTAAATACAATCAAATCTCCATATATTCAACAGTGCGAGACAGGTTATAGAATTGTCGTGGAACTGGCTGGGTAGCCTTCCAAGAAGCTCTCGCGTCCACTAAGAGAACACAACGCTCTGGTATGCGAAATGGTTTCAAGGAACATTATAGATACAAAAGGAGACTCCCGGGCAAATGTCGTGCATGCAGGATGACAGCTTCTTGAAATTATGTCTGTCAGTACCAGCCGTTGCTCGCATGTTTACTACAACATTCAGCGCTGAGGATGTTGCGGGTTTCCTCAAATCGTGATATAAGTGAACTACTCTTGAAAGCGGCTATAAACATCAATTATTCAAAATGAAATAAAACATATCTTGAAATGCTACCCTGGCCTCCGTTCTAGAGTCATCACTCCGTGCACTAGTTAGCATAGTGAAGTAGAGAACGAAGCCTTTGTATGCTGGTCGATGTCATACTACTGCGAAACTTAGCTTGTGTATGTTGTCAAAATGACGATCTATGCACAAGTGAGAAATACATATTTGATCAGCACAGCTCTACATATATTGATTATACTGACCGTCAATAAAATATGCAGCTATCATACTGGGAATGTTAAATTGTTGATCACAATCTGTACACTCATTCTCACTGAGAGACAATTCGGTAACATAAATTGAGCAAAATTAAACCATATATTGAGTTAAAATTTTATTGGCCAATATATTATACCAAATGTAATGTTTGTCCTGTAAAGGTGTAAATAGCATCATTTCAAGGGATTTATTCCTCAAACAATGACACCCATATTTCAATAGTATACAACAGTAATATGTGACTATGTGCGCAATGATAGCTAAACCTTTATCGAACAAAACATCTTATTCTCCCACATACACTGATTCAATACCTTGTCAATTTCACTCAGCTCAAATGAACTATGTTGTAAGTTGGTTGTCCAGAACAATGATATCTGTTTTTACCAGTTTTACTTAAAACAGTGGCTTGCTGAATGTGGAAGGTTCCAGGGCTGGGTTTTGTCTATAAATGAGTACAATGTATTTTTGTCTGGCTAGTTATTTATATGCAGCAGTAACGTATGTAACAAACTGAATGTAAAACGCATATATTCATCAAAGTTTCATAGAAATTAAAGTAACTGATAGCTAACATTACTGTACGTATTTCCACCGTTATGGCATGTATTCAGAATGACAGTCATTTGCATACCAATGGATAGTATTCAGCAGTAACGTAGGTATCGAACTAAATTCACGCTACAAGTCATGCATGATATTTCACCTGTACATCCGTAAGGAGGCAGATCTTAGGTCACAGACCTGTGATAGTAAATGCATATAGTGTGACATGTTTTAATAGTACTAAATGTGTATCTTATTAGCAAGTAGAAACACGTCTATACTGGCAGGATTTCCACGAGTACTGTATGTACTCTGCAGCTGGCGAAATTTTTTGGTACAACGAAACAAATAGAAATATATGGTTTAAACATATCATGTTTAAATTAAAAGATCATCTGATGTTGTACTTTGATATCTTATTCAGATCACAGACACGTTGTTTTCTATGTTGCTGCAATTAATACGTAATGCACTTTAGAAATAAGATGCTCCTGTACTGGCCTGTGTACGGTTTGTGACATACTGCAAGAATACCGATAATGGAATTTACAAATCTAAATTGAAAATTAGAAGCTTACGCTCTTGGAGGATACATTCTCGTCATAAACCTTTAAGAAAAATTCATTAAAAAAATCTAAACAGTTTGTTTGATGGCTTGTGTTCCCGGAGAAAGTGAGTATACAATTACAATGTTCTAATAATTATATATCCGCAAGCAATATTTATGTATACATAATCTTGCTTAAATTAGTTCATGTTCAACGTCAAATGCTCAAACAACTGCGTCAATATCTGAAATGTTGATCTTCTATGTACCAAGTAACTAACCTCTTCGTCCGTTCATCTTATATCCTCCCATAAGACTACTTCCAATGCAATCCTACTGTTCAAAGTCGTGCCATACAAGAATAGACGTGTGAGTCGTATGTGCAATTATTCTTAAATGAGGGTTGTCCCTCCGTGCATGCGAGCATTGTGAGATCAGCCAGGACATCTACTATAGATTAGTAATAATGCCTAGTGTAGATATGGACCAACAACAATGTCTTCTGGGGAACAGCTGATCATGCCACTCGAGAACGTTCCATCAATAAGTCTTTGAAAACCATACGTCTTGGTTGCGTATTTTTGGCATCTATGTATCAGCTGCGACAGAAAGTTATTCGAGGACGTTAAACACGCCATTCAAAAGAAAAATGGCTTCATTTATGAAAGCGGGCAAAATACCGCCTTAATACCGAGGCAATTTAAGCAGGCCAATTACTGTTTGTATACATTCTTGTATACAAATCTAAAAAGAAAGTTTGGATTCTTTATAAAATGTTTTCTTGTTATATTATGTAGTGATCATAATATTTTCAGAAGAGAACAAATAGAATAAATAAAATAATAATAAAGAGACCCATCGACGATATATTTTATAGAAAGGTATATCACTCCCGCCGGCTTGAAATGCACACCGCCTCCGGTAGCTAATTTCTTAATATGCGTTAATATTAAAGCGAACATGTACAGTAATTAATTCCCGACAGGCTCGTGCATTCCAACGATCATGTTACTGCACCGAATTTGGAATATTTGCTGTGAAAGTCGGAAAAGGCGAGTTTTCCGCCATAAAAAGTCTTCGAGTTTTCCGGACCTCTACTAAAACATATTCGTCTACTTTTACGTGTCGCCGTCTGTACGTTATATGAGTAGCGCAGCGAAACACATGACACCGTGTGGTTGTGCAAATTAGCGGTCGGCCAAAGGGAGATAGGCCGACTGACTTAACTATCATACAATAACACTAAGGAACCATTGAAATACACAATATGAATCAGAGTACAACATACCAATACTTACACTCCCGTTATGAACAACATGATTGACACCGATTAAATGGCATCATTCAATGTGAAAGCAATAGAAACGTTTCTAATGCCTCTGATTCAAGTTGATGAAACTACTGGAATAATCATGCATTCAGTCAATATGATATTTGGCTATCGGTTTCTTGATGCCTCCACTTTCATCTTAAACACGTGATCATATTATATTTCCTTTTTGTTTAACGTTTAAACTGTAAAAGCATCTCATCATGCATGTATGAAGATCAACATGTGCAAGACTTAGCTGTTAAGATTGCCGAAAGGGTAACTAGTAGGATCCATAGTCAAATAACTGTACGTGAAATATAATGACAATATTTGCATGAGGAACGTGTTCTTTACTAAGTTTAGGTAGTGAAGATATTTCCAAACTATTCTTCAATTATGTGCAGTGACAGATATGTTATTTTTTTAGTTTCGTCTGAACTTTACAACGCGCATTCGACAAAATATCCCAAATTTGTCTTTCCATCAATATTTGTCTTTCCAATTGAATAAATTTGAAGACTAGTGTTCACGTAATCAAACAAAGACATGATTACCTTCATCGACGAAAGTGATATTTAATGACTGTGTCGGCAGGCCACTGCTCCTAACAACGGCAATCCACTCCGCATAGCTCTTATGTTCATTACGAACACGCTGAGCAGGAAGGCGGCGACGCTGCGGGATAGTATCAATGATCGTAAGGCATCGCTATACCATAAAATGTCTTCGAGCTACGTTAAGGCAAATGGCTTACCTTCCTTCGGTATTTTTTTGCCGACCGCTACTAACAAATATTCGTCTACATTTACGTGTCGCTGTCTGCACGTTATATGAGTAGCGCAGCGCAACACAGGGCACCGTTGGTTATGTAAATTCTCTGTCGGTTAAAAACTACAAAAGGGGGGTAAACCGTCTGCTCAAAGTTTTTTATGTCGGAAAATTCGCCTTATTTCCGACTTTCACAGCAAACATTCCCAATTCGTACATGATCATTTGAATGCACGAGCCTGTCAGTAAATCATTACTGTACATGTTCGCTTTAGTCATGCATGTATAAATATTAACGGATATTAATTAACAAATAAGCTATGATTTCCAGCTGGCCGGAGTGATATACCTTTCTATATAATATGTCGATATAATCTGTCGATGTCGATGGGTCCCTATGTTATTTTATTTTATTTTATTATTTTTTACATATTATCACTACATATAGATACTCCCAATTATTTTTTAATAACACTATTTTATTTTATTTTAAAGACTTTATTAAAAAGAAATAATGGCCTGCTTCAAGTGTCTGTTTCATACCTGACCACGTGATACCCGTACACGTGTTTAACCCTCTTCATGCTGGATTGGGCACATCCAATGCTCTTTAGGACATCTCTGTTTGCCACCGGCATGGAGAGAGTTAATAGATGCAGTGACCCGTCGCCATGTCGTTCTACAGAAGCAAGCGACTTCGTTGGCCTGCGTTTCACGAAACGGTCGTACTGGCCTAAATCAGTCCGAGCACCATGCTTTTTGTTTTTTACTATAACAGGAAATGGCGTAAACCTCGATTTCCACCTGGCCCCCGTTCCACAGAACCATCGTAGAGCTACGAGAGTGAGTCGTAACTCCTTAGCAACTCCGTGTTAGCGTATAGAACGCACAAGAACATATGGAGACAGAGCTTTCATGAAGACTGGTCCTGTGCTGTGGAATGCCCTAGCCAATAATATCCGGGACATCTCCAACTTGTCAGCTTTCAAGATCCATCTAAAAACATTTCTCTTTAAGCGAGCATACGATTAAGCGCCTTTGAGCAGACATTTTTTTCTGGATAATGGCGCTATATAAATCATGTAACTTTACATTTACTTTATAGGAGTTGCGACTCTCGTAACGTTACGATTGTTCTGTGGAACGGGCCCCTGGTCTACATATACGAGTGTTTACTGAAACGCGGGCTTGTACGGTAGAAATCCACTAAAATTGTAAATCCGTTGCGCGAAACACTATTGCCGCTATAATAATTGGTATATAATCTGATTGAAAAACTATTGTGGCGATAAAACTGTTCTGTGCGAAGGACTTACTAGTAGCATTTCCCAACAATTGGAGTAATTACAACAACATATCAATACACTGTATATTGTAGCGCTAGAAGTCTTTTCAACAACTGGCACCAAGATTACGAAACCGTTTGGAACACGATTTCATGCTCAGCTCAAAGTCCTGTTCACAAATCCCCACATACAATTTTAGCTTGAGCATAAAATCGTACTAAAAAATCTTCGTAATCTCAGGTTCAGGTTCAGGTTCAGGTTCAGGTTCAGATTCAGGTTCAGGTTCAGGCTATCGTTTCTCGAAGTTCTCACATCCGCATATCCAATATGAGACAATAGCGCTATTATGTGTTATGTTCTCCCACAACACAGTGGCAAAGGACGTCTTGCTGAATCAAAGTTTGATTGCAAGAATTAACTACTTCCAACAGGAACGGTTCTATTTCTATTGATTTATCTGCGATGACCTTGGACATTAAGCCGTGATGTTTGAGTTTAAAGCAGTAGAAGGTGTCAATTCTTTTAGAAATCGTCAATCAAAGAAAGAATGCAATGCCCTTGTTTAACATGATATTAATGGCATTGCCAGTGTCCTTGGTATTTACCATCACTGTCAGATTTTTGTCACTGATGTGTTGTTTTTCATGTTTGTCAAGAAAGTCTTGGTCAACAAGCTGCGACCTTCTTATGCTTGGCTTGACGTCGAATAGTGAAGGCTTTTAACATTTCAAAGAAATGTAGCGTAAACATGTCTCATTGTAAGAAGTACAAGCTTGAATGTATTCTAAACTACTGGTATTCTTAACATGCAGTTCTGAGAAAGTATGTATATAATGTAAAAAAAATAGTGTAGGAAATTGAATGCTTTCAAGATAGTTTTTTGGAAGATCCTTTTTTTTAAAAATAACGTAACGTTTTATATTTTAAAAGAAAGTGTGGTATTTGTAATATTAACCTCCTTGAATCGAATATTTATTTCCATCTCTGAGGAGATTCAATTATGTACAACTCTGATGTGTTCTTACTATAATTCTACCTTTGATCAAACAGAGCTCATGTATTAACCAGCGCACTGTGTAAAACAGCAGTGGTAATTTCATTACTAGGTACGTGACATCTGGCGTGTATCTCTAACAAGATGGCAACGGCCAGGTATCATCACTTCTACCAATGGTCTTGGCGAATGCCGCGACGTTACACAACAAACAGTGGCATCAATGGCGTAAACGTGAGGCACCTGGGGCCATGTTCCAGAAACTGTCATTTACGTACTAACGATATCGTTAAGCCTTCGTGGAGGGACGTTTGATGATCTCGAATGAGTTAATATTTCGTGCATGAAGTCTTAACGATGTCGTTAGTATACGATAGTATCAGGAACATGGTCCCAGAACTCTCCTGGAAGAAAGGGCATACATCTAAGGTAACCGCACCATCTTCGAAGCCCTGGACATTATGCCTACTGACCACATTTGACGGATGCTAAGTCATGTTTCGAGGATGAGGTAACCGTAACTCTAACCTTAGCAATGGTGTAGTTCTATGACTAAGGTTGGAATTAAAGTTACCTCAGAGTTACACCTCTTCCTACATGAAAGCTCAGGGTATGCTTTCATGAAA
The DNA here is from genome assembly GCA_032361225.1 of Lepetodrilus schrolli. Classification (NCBI taxonomy): domain Eukaryota; kingdom Metazoa; phylum Mollusca; class Gastropoda; order Lepetellida; family Lepetodrilidae; genus Lepetodrilus; species Lepetodrilus schrolli. Next base: position 16,807 of record JAUTBT010048379.1, on the reverse strand, counting down.
CTCGCGTATCCACTTAGAGACCAATCAGTGAACAAGATATATACGATAGTGCTGTGGTCTCCTAAAGGATACGAGATCTTCATGAAAGTATACCCAGATTTACACATGACCATCATTTCTGAACTTTAAATTGTAAAACCATCTGTACATATAAGCATTGCTGTCTTTGTATTCTTTATTTTCCAATCAAATGTAACCAGACATAGAATGTCAATATCCAATTGCTGAATTCCTGACATATTCGTCATTAGGTTTAAACTTTTTTTAAATTAATCGGAAGAGTAAATCACACTCTGGTTAGAGTGTGCATTTCGGAATTGTTTTCTAAGCGAGTTCAAATAACGTATTCTTATCTGTTGACAACAGTGTCGTTATGTCAAACGATCTAATTCGCAAATCAATACCAGTAATTTTGGCGAGATTCCATTTTAATGACAAGAATGGCTCCTTCTCTATCCTCAATTATCCGAGATGTGGTTTCAATCGCTAGCGATATTCCAGACTAGCAAACTATACCAGGAACATAATACAAGCCAAGTGGTCAATAATCTTTAACTAGATATGAGTTGCTGCCAATTCTAAGGCATGTGCAATGCACTATTGATTATTATGTTATATGCAATCGGTGGCGGGTTTGTTAGTTGTTATTTTATTTTACTATTATTTTTTAGTATTATTGGTTTCCCTTTCTTTTCGATTGTAGCCCGATGTTCAATTGTGGACATTTTCCTCTTTGCACTTCAAGTATAAACTAAAGTTGAATGTAAATCCCAGGAGACTGATGAAGATGTTGTGTGCGTTTCTATTACGGTACGCTATTAATGGAAACACAAATTATTGTCCTGGGGGATTTAGTGTAGGAGGGATCCTGACACACTAGGTATTTCCTTATTGGTTCCGATAACTTTAGAAAACCTGTAATTTTTCTGGTCAGATATGATTTATTTTTGCTGTGTCGGTCAGGTATTTCAAAGGACGTTTCCTGAACAGTTTTATGACGTCTATACTACAACAAACAATTTGATGTTTTTTAAATATTTCTTATAAATGTATGATTTGGCAATATTTGCAAGAAGTCTCGTGAATTAATGCTGCCAATTCCACGCAATAACGTTGAACTTACGCAATGAATCTCCTTAGCATTTTGTATGCAGTCGCGCTGTAGGATATCAAGATATGTATCACTATAGTAGCAAGAATATCCACGCGAATTTAAGCATTTTATCTATTTGTTTTCTTCTTTCTTGTTATGTCATGTATCTAAAACATAAGCTACACGAATAGTTTCACCATGACGATAAATTGAGCCTTCCCTAGCAACGTAATTAAGTTCCCTAAACTGGATCATTCGCTTGGACGAATAACAAGTGAACATGGTCAGTCTATTATTACCGGATAAAGATATACTAGTAGTAGATGCGGCCAGAACTATATGAAAAACATTTTTAATACCACCTGATGTATATAGTGTGTATAGCCATTCGCTAGCATTCGCCATTCACACAGAACAATTGAACGTGTTGTGCTAATACCTGAACTTTCGTAAGGTTGAGACTGTATAAACATTAACAGTGAAAAAACCAAGGCCAATGATTGAGAAATGAAAATGTGGCGAGAGTGTTGGTGTCGATTCCCAACAGGAGAAACGGAGGTACAGCCAGCTGCAACATTGCAAGTGTCCGAACTAAGGGAAAGGAGAAAAAAACGGAACCGTGTTGACCGGTAATTAACGTCCTGAAGGTCGTTAAAAGGTCAACGGTAGGTGCTATTGCTTCAGGCTCTGTGTCATCCCAACATGACCGCAACATAGCTAGTAAATGATTTGAAGCACACGTCTTGTATACTTGTTCCCAGCAACCAGCAAGAAGACTGTAGAAGGTACGGAATCATGTTATACCAATCCCTTTGACACAACATCTATGAGAAATGGTAATAGTTTGGTGAACTAATGTTTGGAGGCCACTGGCCAGTATTCGCAATGGACTATGCACAGCACAAAGGCTTAGGTGTACTGTTAGTTGTCCGGACCAGGACACTTAACGTAGATGCCCAAAACTAAACCGTACACCCGAGGTGAAAGTTCTGCCAGGTTCATATTAGGATGTTGTTAGGAACCTGGAACAGGACACCTAACATTGTTGCTGTATCTGGTCTTTGCTTTATCTCTTCATTGTTAGATAGGATATCAAAGATGTCAAGCAAAGTCCCTTTCGTTCAGCCAATCAAATGGTGTTTGACATAAAAAAATAATATACATTTTAAAACATCTACTTTTATTTTCCTTTCGTTCATGATCATGATCAGCCAGTCATGTGGTATTTGACATGATGTTGTCCATGGACGGAAGTCAAAGTATAAACAGTTTATTCTTGCCTTCTGTTTATGGGTAATTGAAGGTCCTTTCCTGGATCGCTTGGGAGTAGACGGAGTCACGGAGCACGATAACTTAGCAATGATCTGAAGAACTCTTCTGTCAAGGATGTAGGACATACGACCAGTCAGCCACTGGGACTAACATTGCCATCGTCATCATTTCAAATATATGTTAATTAATACTGATGCAGATGATTCGAATTCAGCCTGGGTGAAAGAGTCACTGCTGGATGGCAATCTAAGATTACTGCTATTAACTCTTCACCGTATTGACTTGTTGTTACTTGTTTCAAAACAGAACATAATGTTATTCTCATGAAGTCACATATGTGACATGGAGAAATACATTAAATTACAGGAAAATATATACACATAATATAAATCAAGGAAGCATACGCATCTCATGTTGATAAAGGCTGCTGTTGTACAGCGGTAAATATGTATTTTACTTGTAATTGCAGTTAAGAGCCACTTTCACTTATATCACGGCATGTCAGTTTAGGGCAGGAGGGAGGAAACCCGCAACATCCGTAGCGCTGAATGTTGCAGTAAGCCTGCGAGCATTGGCTGGTACTGATCATGACCTATCTTGTTAGCTATCCTTATCAGAGCGCAGTAGTCTCATAGTGAATACGAGAGTGTTGAGAAACGATACAATGATTACTCGGATCCGCCCGGTGAGAAACTAAAACTACCTCCAATGCATATCAGAAGACTTAGTGATCTGTCATCCATATGAGATGGAACTGTGCAGAATTAGTGGGATGTTGCTCAATAGTATAGTTGTTAATGAAGATATGCACGTGCATGCTAATGGTTGTACGTATAACGCCGATGCTTTGTTTTGTAGTGTAGTTAATTATATCATGAATTAGTTAGTTAATTCTGTAGCAGGTATTCCTGTAATGTTGTTCATTTACTTCCTGGTCAACTATAACTATGTTGCTTCCAAATGTAATCTTTGTAAACAATCTATTACTTGCATATAACCTTTCGTACTTTGAAAGTACACCACAAATAGCTGGTTACGGATATATTATTGAGATTTCCCGCGTAGTAGCGTAGGCTACGTGTACAAATCTTAAACACACATTGACATTCTTCGGTTCATTCAATGGAGAAGAATATGCACCATGTGGCTTCTATTAAGTAGCGATGACATATATCATAACCTACAATCTAGATGCTTACTGGATTTCTTTCACGGATAAGCGACGATAATGACAAATATATTATTATATTACTTTGAAAAGAAGGATGAAAAGCATGCCAAAAAACGTGTTATTAAATATTTTATTAGATGCTAGAAAATATATTTATGAAAACTTGATAATGATATACTTGTAGTAGAGCTACACAATAAAACATTTCAGTACATATCTCTTTCTTCAAGAACAATTATAGTATAAGGTGACCAGCAGCTTTAGTAAACAAATGTGTAATTTAAGATATTAAAGCGAATAATAAAAGTCTACACAGTAAGGAAAACAAATGCTCGACAGTGAGGTGTATAGGAACCTGGGACCCACAGAACCTAAATTATCCTAAACCTTCAGGATCACTCGCATACTCCAATACATGACGTCATACCGAAACTTATGTTTCCTTTAGTCATAATAAAATGGCCGATAATAACGGGTTCTACTCGGCATGTCCCTCGATTGTACAACTTGTTCTACAATAGTTAGAACACCAATTACACCGGAATAATCAATTAACCTATTGTATTTATTGATATTACTAAAGATTATGTTCGTGTATCATATTCGTGTCGTACCGTACGTAATTATACCTGTAACTTTATGGTAGCTGAACAAAACTACGAAATCTAAAATAGTATGTATAAAAAAAAATCTGGTTACACCGGTATCCAATGTTACGGTTAATTTCCAACATGAATATATAAACATATACTCCATTGGTTAAATATTGGCATCGTACTCTAATCGTTAGTGGCGTCACATTACGTATGTAGAAATAGCATGTTCAGTGCCATGCTAAGGACAAACAGGTTACATGTTTCATGTGCGCGTGCCAGTCCACGTTAAAGGGAAACACTCCAAACTCAAATGTTTTGACATGTGCAATCCACCGGAAACAGGCAATCCTGTTCTGTGGCTTCTTTAATAGGATACACAGGACGGTGTCAATCTACTCCAACCCTGGCCCCCTCGGTAATGACCACTGCAGTCTTACTCGTTAAAGTCCTATGTCCACTTGTATTGTCAATCGGAATGCCAGTCTGGTTTATCTTTCTCGAAGCTCTCATACCCACTACAAGTGCATAGTGCTCTCGTAATCGCCCGATCGTCGTGTATAAGAGATCGCTACGAGAGTGCTTATGGTACCAGTCTGCCGAAATCAGCAATGCTGGAAGGCGACTGTAAAAACACCAAACTTCAATCAATCAATCAATCAGTGCTTATGGTATCGTAGTAGGTATGATACATTCGTGAAACGATCCCCAGAGTCTTATGTGCACTCATTCTTCCAACAGGACCTTTCCTCCGTTTATTTTCTCGTTGTTCTAAATCGAATTGTCATATGACCGCTAATTATTCTGTAGATATTTTAGGACTGTCGGTTATTAAGCTACAAGTACACCGGTACTCAATTCCCTGGTTAAAGGGTTGTTAGCACGAATATCTCGGATAGTCTGTACTCAAAACCCAGTCACACTGAGAGATACGACAACTTACGACAGGTTAACGGCTAAGTCTTGGATGGTCTTGGATGGACCAGTCGTGACTAGTTGTTGTGCGACTGGTCTTTGACAATCGTATGTAGTCTCGGGTGATCATACGACAAATTACTCCAGGTCTTGCGACTAGTCTTGCTACAAGTCGCAGTGTTCCTGCTAGCTGACATCGCAGAAGAAAAAAATACACTACCGGCCAGTGTTAGACACTTAGGTTTTCTAACCACTGGACAGCCAGCCAATCTTCTCCGATCAAAGAATATCAAATCCCTGCATTCTAAATTGAACTAAAACTGCTGACACACGTACTAAAATAAATGTTTGCTACATATCAGATGTATGTCTAGAATAGAATTATGCTCATGCCGATGCGGGGAAAATAGCGGTTTAATGGTTTAATGTAAGAATGTTCTTTTGTCTGTGAAGCTAATCATTGCAATAAACATTGAAAAGTATCTATAAAATGTTAGGTGATTGTTTCATTGATGTTTAATAATTTTGAGGATAATAACTAAAGTCCCGATAATTACTTCAAAAACAGTTAATCTAAAAGAATGCTCATGTCTTGCCTATCAATATACGCAGTATCGTTGTTAGTACTTTATCCTATTCTGTTTTCGATGTTTCATCAACAACTGGTTGAGATGCCAATAATATTTTTTATGAGGTTTCATATGATTCTTAAAAGTAAACATAACGTTACAGTTTAATAAATACAATTCAATTCAATGGGTAATGTGTAATTCAATTAAAATAAATATGTCCAGATGTGGGGAAATGAGCATTGGGTTTTCGTATTCCAACAGAACAGTTAAAATGTTGAAAACACGCATGTGATAGATTAATAATAATAATAATAATAATAACAATAATAATATGAAATTGTTATTAAAAAAAATACATGCAAACAATTTAATATATTATTTTTTTAAATTAGTAACTTGCAGTGTACGTATGCACATACATGTACTTTTGTGTTATTAATAGTTATTTCTTTTACAATAGTTTAATCTAGAGCAAAATGCATTGTAACGTTGTTCGTTGCCTCATCCCGAGTTATTTCTTTCTTTCTTTTGATGATTTATCTCAGAAACACGTACGTGGGTGAACCATGATCGGAATTAAATGACATGGATTCGAACCAGTCTCGTTAGCTAGACATTAGGAACTTGATGATCGATGGCAATTTCATGACGAAATGTTGCATGTGTTGAAGTATTCATCCTACTATATACACACAAAAATAACCGGAAAGAAAATAATAAACTCCAAAATATTAACCCAGGAAAACATAAGGAGCGACATAGTTGCTTTTTCTGGATTGTCAGTACTATAAGTTGGCCTAAGCTACGGAGAAAAAGAAAATCACTGCAAAAATAAAAATAAACGAAAAAAATACACAAAGAGAAATGAAGTACGGAGAGGAATTCGCATCTGGATTGTCCGTGAGACGTCCATCTTTCAATCAGTGTAAATAAAGCAGGGTTACCTATGAACTAGGTTATAAGGTTAAGTAGAATTTGTATTACATCTCTGCGTAGGCTTTCTGGAAATCAAGAGGTTTACAGTTCTCCGGATATCGTGCTCCCATACACAATAGCCTGAAATACAATACTAAAAATAGATTTTTAAATTAATACTTTATCCTATGTCAGATATATCTAATATTCTCAAGCCAAACTATGTTTGACTCTGTTGATCGGGGTTTTAGGCAAACGAAAGTCCAACAATATAAAAGATCTGGGTGTATACCTTGATGCTGAACTCAACATGGAAAGACACATTAACCATCTGTGCAGAACTTGTTACTTCCATCTACGAGCTATCATGAACATCCGGCACCTCATCACAACAGATGCAGCCCACGCCCTCGCTAGAACTCTTGTTCTATCACGTCTCGACTACTGTAATAGTCTACTGTTTGACGTTACTGAAATACTGCATAATACGGCAGATGCATAATACGGCAGCCAGGATAGTGACTAAATCACCCACGCGAATTCACATTACCGCTGTACTGGATAAACTGCACTGGTTGCCAGTTAGTTCCCGGATTGCATAAAAACCTTCTTTTCTTTACTGTTTTTTTCCCACAACCTTCCTCACTGAAGAAGTTTCAGCTAATATTTCAAAGAATTACCTTGCATAGCAATCTGGTAGTCATCATATAAAACCTCGTCCAATTCTTCCTTACATCCGTTACAGGTGGATATAAGTAGAGACTGGAAATCAATGTCGTCAAAATCATAGGCAAAATACCCAGCAGCGTTCATGTTATCCTGATCTTCCAATTTGTTGTTAACGGTCCATGACTTCTAGTAATCACCCCCACGTTGCTTCACGTCCATGGTTGGAAACAGTGCTTTAAGTGGCAAGCTTTACAGTTGCATACAGTTTTACATTTTATATATTGTTTTTTTCTACATAATATTAATAACTATGGGAAACTATGAAAATAATCTACCGTATTAATACGACACTGTATCAACAACGAAAACAGTGCTCGGCTTTATTCTGTATATAGGCTATTCCCAATTTGTCTCCGAGGACCGTCATTTTGTGTGTGTGTGTGTGTGTGTGTGTGTGTGTGTGTGTGTGTGTGTGTGTGTGTGTGTGTGTGTGTGAACACAGGTACAAAGAATTCTGGGATATTGTGACTCAGAAGGAAATCGCACATAAATCTGTCGTCAGTGTCACGGCACGATTCAGAATGGGAGGCAAAATTCGATATTAGTAAAAGATCTGAATGATAACTCACATCTGCCGGAAAAATATATTTGTATCAGAATAAGCTGTATCAGAGTATGTAATAACTCCAGTATTCACCTGTGACCGTGCCAATTGTAGCTTATGAACACTAGATCATTTATATGTCTTATTGGACTGTTTCCAACCAATTAGCAGATGGCTCTACAGTACGTCTAGACGCTAATGTTAATGCTGTTGTCAGAGTTAAAATTATTATTAAACAATAACTGTGACACTCACATTGATTAAAAAGTGTTTATTCGTTTAGTATGTGCTTACAAATATTTGTAATATTAATTACCTTTATCTAGAGGTATTCTGTACCATGCTGACTTTGTTCTCAACAGCTGTCATAAATAACTGTACCAACATTTAATTAAGAATGCACCAAACATGTTGATTTTCAAACGATAGGTTCTGCAATAGTTTAATACATTCGGATGTTAGCTCAAATTGTGGTTCAAGGTTTTGTCAAATAATTAGAGAATAACCCACGAGATACGAGTGATTATGGAGAATATGTCCCGAGTGAAATTATGTTCACAGTTCAGAGCATCAATGTTGTTCACTTCTTGTTGTACGTATATGACTTTGAGTATGTCATTTAGAAGATAATACGTGATGCCACTCAACTTTTATGATACAAATAATTTAATGGGTAACAAAAGCATATAAATGTGCATTATTGCAAATAATTTCAAGAAAGTAAAAAAAATACAAAAAGTTTGGTGTACGTGGATTGTGCCCAGCGGTCAGCCGAAACAATATGTCAGCGAAAACTCGCAGTCGAAAGCCTGTACGTTTCACCTAAGTTAGTTTTCACAACGAACAGGTTGTACATAGCTATCTGTACACGTCCAATTAAGTCTCCGTCGACGTTCACTCATCGAAGTCGTTGATATTAACCGGCGAAATGTGGCCATACGCGGGTAGCCAGGTTTGTTTACTAACAACAGATTACAGAAGTGTAAAAGTGCATTATCATGAATTAGTTTGAATGAAAAACCATTTGAATTATTTAGCACTAAATAATTAAATAGTAGCATATGTTTTGCAATTACAAGAATTATATCTTAGAATGGTATGCGATAAAAACGTACGTAAATACTGCATCACACAGTGATTTTGCGTTAATGAAATATTATATTCGTTGAAGCCTTTGCGGGTGGGAACTAGGTAGTCCTGGTTTCAACCAATCAGCTTCGAGAAACACAAAAATACGTAATCAACACTGTTGATTTTCGAATTGTTATTACACAGTAGATATCCACCACGTATATTGAATAATATATACGCTCATAGCTGGTGTCTTCTTTTCTTGAAGTACACGTCAAGGCATTGATCAGTTGCTTGCTTACCTGAGTAATATGAGAATAAATATTATGTTAAGCAAGTAAAATAAAACATGTGTTTCCTTTACTTTTTTTCTGGATAATTATGTATATACAAAAAAGTATTTTCAATTCAAAACAAAACTAATAAATAAATAAGAAATATTTTCATAACCGTCCCTTACTCTCATTTTTATTACTAGATGTTGTCCACCAATTGAAGAACGCGATAATATTTGTTATGCAACCCGACACTTTCCGGAAATAGCATAAGTGACGTCAATGTATTATTTTGAGGTTATTTTAATATATCTTACAAACAAACCGCACATCATGGATCATATATATTTTAATTAACAGATGACAGATGTTTGTACTTTAAAAGAACTGATCATGATAAAAAAAAAAAGTGCACGTCCTCGCCGTTACGGTGACTTTCTGCCGCCATATCAATGGCAATGCGTCAATACAGCCAGGAAGTGTAGTAGTCGGAGATATAAGGTGTCAGTCAGTGTAGCCGAGTGAACTTCTCACACCTCGGCTATATAAACTGCGCGAGTAAATCGTAGCGGCAGACGTCACAGCAATAGATGAATTCCGCGGAAAGGAGAGTACTAATTTCTGCCGATTCATCAATGCTGGTATTCTACGAATGACTGGTCCTTATTTCACAAACACCAGGAAGCATTCCCATTCTGAGAGATCTGTAATCAAAGGAAGAAGAAAGGGAAATAAACTCTCAGTTTAACTACTACAGATTGTAAATTATTTCCTTCGTGTTCTTTAATAAAGTCATGTTTCCTCATATGTGGTTACAAGGTCAACATGTGCTTTTGAATCACCGGTGGAGATTGCTGTTTGTCAACGTTCTTCAGTGTAGAGTGATTAGGTGCAATCTCCCAGTAAAACGATCTTCCTTAACGGTGTAGTGGCACTATGTAAAACTATGTTTAAGATGAAATTATATTTGTCTTGACATGTAATCTAGTGATCAAATTCCTGATCATGACTTATGTTCGTCAGTATTCAAGGAATGGCTATAGGAGTGAAGCAGGAAGAGTGAGTGGAAATCCTAGCTTTCCAAGGATCTAACTCAAGGTTGCCTGCAAAACGTTATCGTATTATATCATATCATTAGGCCATTATCTTATCATATGTCAAGCTATCTAATTAACAAATGCATAATTCCAATTGTTTTTCCTCATTATTACTTTAATTGGAAGTGATTTACTCCTTATATTCGCATGTTGTATTATCACGATAGATCGCAGGCTATTGAAATAGAGGATATCTTTATACAGTTACTGTAGAAAGGGGTTAATTGGTGCATCTCGGGGAGGTAGACACAATTATGTATTTGTTGAATGTTTTATTTGCAGTACCATTCCAACTTCTGATATGTGTTCTATATCACATCTTGAAGTATACAGTAGTACATCTCTATCCTACTACTGATTCTGAATTTATATCTCTGTCTTCTCTACCTTTCATTTCTATCTTTCATTTTCATCTTTCATTTTTATCTTTCAGTACTATTACATATTAAAACATCACTTATATACCCATACAACGTTACGATATGGATATGGATATGGATATTAACAAACATTCAAACATACTTGGTAAGTAAAACTACTGCAGACTAAAAGTATGTCATTGCAAGATTGAAACAATAAATAGCGAATTACAATTCGTACTAATACATCGTACTAATTATATATTTATACAGTGAATTGGATTATCATTAGCTTAACTGAGCTGTGGCCAAGCTAAAGTGGCTAATGCTGGCTGTCCCGGCCAATATTCTATATAGCAATACACTTGATTCAGATGGTCTAATTTGGACGACATTATTAAGAATATTGTAGCAAATATCACACTGTTACAATACTACAAGGGTGTAAGTTTCAAAGCTAATATTTGAAATGTACTCCCTTACTCACCCTCGTGTACTGTAGGTGAGGATTGAATGCCCTGGGACTTCTGAGTGTGTTCCAACCGATGTTGGGCATGAGGCCAATTTCAAATTCGTAGAATATCGTAGTTGTCATGTACAATACCTACACAGGCCAACCTAGTTGGTATTAATCACTATAGACCACAACTGTATCGCGATGTACCTTAACGTAACATTCATTCATGTCAGGCTCTTCTCCCACTTTAAACGAACCGTATTGATATAGCTGAAATACTGGAGAAGGACGTTAAACTTCAACTGAATCCCACTCATTCTATACTGTCTGAAAATAGTCATCATTAATATTAATAATACGATAGTTCTGTGTACTATTAGTAGTATGTCCTTTAGAAGGGCTAAGTGAAACAATAGCTCTGTATCCCATTACTAGACATATAACCTTCAGTCAGTCTGGATGACACATCAACGTAACCTATGTCTACTTAGCTTTGATTCTTCCACTCAGGCAACAAGGAAGAATGTGTATTTTTATAAAATATTACTTTGTATACGTTTAGCTATAGGGACCACGGAATCACGGGGGCATTCTACTATACAAATACGTTTCTTTGTTGTTGGTCTACTGTAAAATTACCTAGTCGCCTGTGTCATAATAGCTGCTTCAAAATCGCAAATAGGACAGGGAACCTGTCTATCGTATGCCCCGACTATTTTATTAAGCAAATAAATATCGTTGTTTCCTTGTTCTAACCTATTTTCCTAATTATCTTTCTTTTATGATGTCAACATTAGAATACTTATTAAAAGAACAACACAGAAAATCATTATTTCATATTGCCACACGAAAGGGCAATGCTTATATAGCAGCCTTTCGGTAAAAGATCTAGCGTTAGGGGTAATTAATATAACGTCCTTCTTCGCAAAATAGAAATAGAACAATTTATGGTGTTTTGTCACTATTCCAATGTGGTATTGCTATTAAGGGAAACAGTCGATCAGAATGGATCTATATGCATTCATGATCAGATGCAATCTAGACATCAAGGTCCGTATTCTGATTGCCTATAACATATTCGACGAGACATTTGCCAGCGGAAAGACCAGAATGTAAATTTAGCTGTAACTGTCCCCACAACTCAATAATTACCGTGATAATAAGAGTACAATGGAGACCTAAGAATAGATAGGAAAGATTGCCAAACTGTTCTCAAAGTCTTTGACATTTCCTCGGCTTAATGGACTGCGCTGAACCTGTTGTTTTGAGTTTCAACAAATCCCCGAATAGATGTGATCGTCAATCTTAAACACCATTTTTAATCGAGCTATTCAGCTACGTAAGTCCAGTTAATTCCTAGGTTAGTGGGATAATAATTACATATACTACAGAGTTTCATGTGCCCGATTTCTGGAAACAAACCTATGCTACTAAAATGACTTAAGTCTGAGTTTTTACAAATAATTTCTAGAAAAAAAGATTTCTCAGGGGGAAAAAAAAATCATTTATAAACTATATAAGTTTTATACGATTTTCTTTTCCGAGAATCTGAAATCAAGGCCTGGGGGTCTTGAAGTAGTTTGTGAATATATTAAACCAAATATCACTTATATGTATGATGACTAGTACATGCATCAATGAGTAATAGAAATAATTGTTTTATGACCTTTTGCATAGCAAACAAACAAAAAGTAGTGAAAACAAATGTTTAATGTTCTAAGATACTGTGTTCAAATGATGTAAAAAAAAAGTTATACATTCTAGAACCTCTTCGCGGTTTTCAGGGTTCGGTTCAATTCATCCGTCAGTTACTAATCGATGCATCAATGCATACGTGATTGAGTTTAGACTGATCCTGGTTTTGATGTAACTGTGTTAATACCACAAAGGAAAAGATGTCACGTGGGTTCAGCATCACCGACAGGTTCAGTCGTAAAGTACAAAACACGAACAGCGGAAGAAACGAATCAGGCTAATCTATAGTAACTAACATCTCGATCAAAAGCCGATTAGATAGAAGGAATGCGAGATTGGTATAACTGTCATTCAGATTACCTTGTTGGCACTGATGACAGCTCTAGTATACATGCATCGGCCGATACATGCAACGTTCATGTTACTGTTCTTTTTAATTTTGTAAATACGAAATAAAATAAAAGTGTATCTTCACTCGTGTTATTTGGACGTTGACGTGTTTTACTGTTCCATTCTTGGCAATGTAAATAAAAGTGACTTGCGCCTAAATTACACGTATGAAATAAAATCCCTTTAAGCTTCTGTTGTATTACTATTTCTAAATATAAAAGTCCAAAGTGCAATACAACGTTAATTCTAATTATATTTATTCTAATTTCACAGTATGATCAGATACTAAATTATTTACCAAATTCAAGACCTAACTATTTCACCAATATGTCAATAAATCCTAAATTACAAAAAGAACAAATCTACCGGTATGTCAATGCTGACTTGTAGAATTCTCAAATATGAAGGTAATCCATTCATTGTTTTAATGTCTTTCTAAGGTATCTAGATATACCCCTTCCCACCACCTTGCCTAGGTCATGTGATCTAACTCGGCTTTACTAGTTCTACCTTATCCTACCCACAACGAGGAAACACCTCATGATCAGAGGCTCAGACCCAGATCACATGACCGTGTGTAGCATGTCACGTGTCACATCCACGTTAAGATTCTGTAAAACCCTTCGCTATTGGTTCCTCTCAGTCGTCGTTAGTATTTAATACGGTCACTGGAGCCATTGGGAAGACACCATAATCCTCTGGCGTCAGAACATTCGGGTTACATTATCTCTGGAAGTAATTTTACCATGAATGCCAGATAACAATATCTACAGGTATATCGACTACAAAATTGAGAATCCATTTGACACCTAGAACATTGTCATTTCTTTAATTTACTCAACTATTTACCATATTGTATTATTCATATAGAACATTTTCTCGACATAACTAAAATTATATTTAATGAATGACGAGGACAGTTGCATTGAATTCCACTGACATACATGAACGGTGAGTGCATTTGTTAATTGAAACATTTGTTTTATTTCGATTTCAGAGAACTTCAGATCCTGATTTCCGGAAACGTAGCACAATATAATGGCCATGGCGGACAATTAACCAACAGAGCCTCATAGCTTCATTACCACCTATTCTTCGACGTCATTATCACGCGATGGAAATAGATCCAGATCGCATTTACGTTCATCTGTAACTTGAAAATATTCTTGGATTCCATCTGGAATATACCTGTTAAACATTGGTTCGCGAAAACATTCCTACACGAGTGTGGTGTCTTCACATTTGAGTACATTTCCTTTAAGAATGTGTCATGTATGATGGAAATGTTACAGAAACGGTATCAGTGAATGTTTGACATCATTGACAACTTCTAAACTTTAACAGTTTCCAAGAGTGCCAAGACAACATGGATACTATATAAATACTTGTTAGTATTGCGTCAAACATCAAGTAATTGACGCGAGCTCGTAGCAATTTAATGCAACAGCGTTGCTGAGCGACCGTCTTGATCTGTATTAGGAACAGACGTTATGCACCAGACTACTATCGGACTAAGTACTCGGTCATATGCTGGCGACGGACATCAGATCGTGTAATGGAAACGCTCTAAGATGAATTGAATTATTCTGACTGTATTTGGAATACAGTGACGGAATTGAGAATTCAGATGGTATTGGTAGTGGTAGACACACCTCTCGATTTATCGGTTATGTAGTGTGACGTGCTAAACGTAAAGCGGTGTGCAACACTGACAAAACTGTCCTTGTAACGATAAAAAGTACGATTGTTTTTTGGAAACGGATACTGACAAATGTATATAAAGGCTTGAGAAGAACAGTCATTTAGGGAAAACAATTATTTAGAATGTGATCAAGGATATATGATTCTTTCGTTTAAAGATGGACATTCGACAACGTAGTATTCCTAGCAGAGAGTGTTTAATACACCTAGCTTTGTATAACACACATCTGACATGAGATCGATCGCACATTTTGACAATCGTTCTCATATGCTAATGACTGATTCCCTTCTTTGAAGAACGGGGTTGAATGAAACTGTGAATCAAGAGGAAACAATGAAGCGGATTGAGATTCTGAATTGGAATGGCTAATACTCTTTGAGACCCTTCTTTGCTAGTCTCGATGCTGAGAATTTCTCATGTGTTTCCAAATCCCGGAATTCTAGGAATATATTTGCATCCTCAGAAATGGCGGGAGCGAAAGCTACTGAGAAGATATCACTGAACTCATTCGATGACGCTGAGGGACATTCTGGTGAACCAGAGATATCGTGCGTGGCAATTTATACACTTAACTATAATTATTGATTTTTCAAATGTAATAATTCTACCGTATATTGATATTATATTCAGCATGATTCGTATTCGTTCCAACATACAAGCTTCTGATATTTACTGTGCATACTCCTGAAATGTTGGGTTAACTGTAATAATAACGTAAGTAATAGTTCATGTTATGCTACTTGTTTAATTGAATATTACGAAATATTACGAAATAGTCATGTTCACTATGAGACCATACAATAGCGCTCTCGTAAGTGCATAGTCTCCATGCATAATTAAGAAATCGCTACGATTAGTAGATATGATAGCTTCGTGAAACGATACCCTTGTCTTTATACATTTTAAAGCATTTCTAACATGCATTACGAAACTATTGAGTTTTCTTCACGCATATGTATCGCTTTTTTTAAAAGGTCGTTAAATTAATGCCGTGATTCTTGTCTTATATTACGTACTTTGTTTCCTTAATCTACCCAGTGTCTTCAGATACGACACTCTAATACAACATTAGCGAATAGAAACACTATACAAAGAAAATAATACAATTACAATTACAGAAGCTGATGAGGCGTATTTTATACCATAACGTAATGCATGGGTTTTATATAGAAAACCAGAAATGAACATTCGAATGCGATTATTTAAAGCAATACTGTCTAAAATTCTGGAGGTTTACCATAGTTGTTCCGGAGTTGTCCGGAATTGTCCGGAGTTGTCCGGAATTAAATAATACTACTATTCTCAGTATTCTGATATTAGATGAAGTTCTTTACATTTTAATACTGTCCAAATTGCCGTTGTGCTATATCAAAAGTCCCCAGTACTATATGGTATAGGATGCATTTGCAGGCGTAGGGAAAAACTGTCGGAGATCTTGAAGACCAATGTCGTCCAGTATGCCATCATCTTCCTCGTGGTACTTGACAGCCTCATTGTGGTTCTAGAGATGCTGATAGATCTGGATATCATCCACAGTAAGTCCGCATGGTTTTTCAGGATATCTCTAAAGGCGCGGTCACACCGTGCACAATAATACGATGACGAAATTGTTGAACAAAATCGCCTAAATGTGGTACCCAGAGTAACGTTTCTCGAACGTCTTGTATCTGCTAAGAGAGCTTAAACACTCTCATAGTGATCACTTATACATGGCGACTGGGCACTAGCGAGAGCGCTATGGTCCCATAGCGGATATGAGAGCTTCGTGAAACGATACCCAGGTACGTAGCTACTATATTAGGCGAGACATCCTCTGCGTCCTGGGTAATGTTATTCCAGAGTTGAATGAAGGTACTGAAATTCGACGAGCTGTTGGTAGAGGATGTAGCCCAGAAAGCCCCATGCCTGTGTACAGAGAAAGGGGGGGGGGGGAGAGAGAGAGAGAGAGAGAGAGAGA
>JAUTBT010048368.1:0-16228 GCA_032361225.1 Lepetodrilus schrolli | reverse complement strand
GAGAGAGAGAGAGAGAGAGAGAGAGAGAGAGAGAGAGAGAGAGAGAGAGAGAGAGAGAGAGAGAGAGAGAGAGCACAGATAGAATGGAGGGAAAATGTAAAACTAGAGAAGAAACGCTCTCCTCCACCCACTAATTGTTACGATAATTGCAGTCCGACGATCGCTTTGTGTTCTGGTTATGTTAAAGCAGCCAATCAGAAGGCTTCTTACATTACCTGTATGGAGGTTATAGCATCTGGCAGCCTCGCCTTCTGCAACAATAAACGTGTCCGAGTCCTCGAAGTAAGCCACGGTCTCCAGTCTCTGAGACAGTTTGATCTCAAACAACCTGGGGCTGAACTTCATCAGCTTGAGGGCAAAGCTGTCGCTGACGTACGCCTCGGACGTACTTTTGTACGTATTGAAACATTTCATGAAAATATTCCTCATCATCTGAAAAATATAATCGACGTACCCTTTATAAGTCACGGCGTATACGTGATAAGTCAAGACGTATACTTTATAAGTCACGACGTACATTTCATAAGTCACGACGTACACTTTATAAATCAGTTCGTTGCAAAGACGCAAGTCCTGTTTACTCCACGGTGGCACAGTCTTAGCCGTAGGATTACACATTAGGATTACACATTAGGGTCAAAATGTTCCCAAACAAAATTACACCTCACTTTGCACTTAATACGATTATCTTGCATCATTTTGACACTCTGTGATACACTTTAGTGGTTGTTTATTTGATAAAAGGGTCAACTATTTAGGTTTTATGCTTCCGGCAGAACTCTGCGACAGTGTACCATAATGGTTTTGAACATGACGTGTTTGTGTATTACGTATGCACTACGCCATGTCATATTTGTCACAGAGGTTCGGTGATAGAATATTTTCTTTATATCCATATATATAGAAAAATAAAGTCATTTATTAAAAAATCAATTAAATAAATCTAATATTAGATTTCTATTTAATTTATTTATTGCTCTTTAAATAAATGACTTTCTTATTAGATCTATATATATATATATATAAACACACACACACACACACACACACACACACACACACACACACATACACACACACACACACACACACACACACAAACACACACCTTGTATTAGCATGTTTATCTAGGCACTATATTTAACCTGAATAGTGAGTTATGTATTTTTAGGTTGAAAAAAACTACCCGTTTGTCTCTTTCTTTATATTTTTAGTTTACGAAGTACGTATGGTATTTATTACAGCGCAGATTTCTCGGAATGACGCGAGCTAGGCACTGACTCAGCATGCGCTGTCAGGATGCTACAGTAGGGTGAAATACGCTGAGAGTTTTCATTGGTGTATCGCATGCTACCGGCACCGCTCCTTTTTCTCTCGCAGTCAAACTCCATCTTGGATTTAGCACCGGCTCGGCCGCGAAGTGGGCGAAAAATCAGGATCA
Organism: Lepetodrilus schrolli; assembly: GCA_032361225.1. Lineage (NCBI taxonomy): Eukaryota > Metazoa > Mollusca > Gastropoda > Lepetellida > Lepetodrilidae > Lepetodrilus > Lepetodrilus schrolli. The sequence continues at coordinate 14,787 of JAUTBT010048368.1, read as the reverse complement.
AAGACTTCTTTGGATCGCCATTTTCGTGTACATCGTCTCCTCACAGTAAGTTATTACTTCCGATTAATTCTAATTTGAATTCAATTTGCCACTTGCCGTATATTCTTTTATATTTTTGGTTAGAGAATCGCACCGGCGTGCACTCTGGCCAACCGATTCCATTTGGACTAGGAGTTGAACGGTACCGTGTGGTTCCTCACGATTTCCATGGCTATGTATTGAACTTTATATGTAATTTAAAGACGTATACCGCCAAAAGTGGTTTTAATAGCGAGTACTTCTATATGTGTATCACTGTTTAATGCTACACAGACTGAAACCTTTTTCATCACACGATTTCTTCAATGCAGGCTGTCTTTTCAAAGATAACACAGCGCCGGGCCGCATGGCCCCCTTATCGACCGCTTTCTCGAAACACGTTGTCAGACGAGATTTAAGCACACTGCATAGAGACTATTGACATTATAGACCCGCGCTGGAGTATTTAACTGTAAAACTCCGACTCTGCCAAATTCGATATTGAATTTTCAGTATTTACCACGACTTTTTCTCTCTTTAATAATGTCCCCGATAGTCAGGTAATGATCCGGAGAGTAATAAGGCGTGGTCTTATTGTCAGATTACACGCCATTGTTATGCCGTAACATAAAAGAAATCAGAATCCTTTGTTGCATAATGTTAGATATAGGAAAGGTTCAATGGAGGTCTGGATGCAGAACGCTGCATGGTCGTGGCTTAGGCCTCCAGCTGATGTAGCACGTAGACTCGATCGAGCGTTTTGCTACCGTGATTTCAAAAGCAAAGTCGAATTTATTTCATTTTCAGTAGAAGTCCTGCCATTGTGACGCCATAGTATAGGTCTAGGTCCCTACCATTGTCACGTTGATTTATAGTATGACTTATGTGTTATCAAATGGTTGGCGTATATCAGTTTTGCGCACATATTCACATATGGCTCTACTTTCATTTCGTAAGGCCGCAATGAGGGCTGCTAATATATAAAGAAATATTTATGCTTATGTTGATCAGCTGTTGCCGTTTCTGTGTCATACTCGTTAGATGTAATTGACAATCAAATTATGTGAAACAATGTTTAAAAGTCAACCTCCCAAATGACAAGCATACAAACATGTTGCAAGTAATTTTGTTCTCAGTGAGCGTTATGACGCGTAAACTATTATTTCATGATACGTCATCATTAGGATGACGTCATATTACTACTTGTGGCATGCTTGCACCTGTGCTCACACAATCGTACCGTGTACTTTTGCTGAAGTGACGTAAATACACTAGATCTACGTATGTATTCATTCATTTATATGTTTGTGTGTGCGCTATATTTTTGTATTCTACTTCAGCAAAACTGGATGTAGGCCTATACCATTGAACATAATTAATCGTTTTCATTTACTTTTTAAATGAAATCACCTGCGGTTACTCATGTTATAAGAGCACTGAGCATATATAGTCTAGCGACAGAGCAGACAGCTCCATGCTGTGAGACGCATGCGTCCCAAGGAGGGACCAGTCTGCCGAAATCAGCTAAGCTGGAAGGTGACTGTCAAAGCAGTAAACCCCACCACCGTCACTTGTTTCAGAAGCTGCAGGTAGGCCAGCTATCAGGGCAGCTCAGAGACATGGAGACTGAGAGCAGTGAGGAGGAGTCTGAGGAGGAGGTGGAGGTGGAGGTGGGAGATGTTCCAAAGACAACCAAGAGGTGAGAGAGTCGCCTCGAGCTCAGTCTGTGAGAGTTGTCTCAGCATATAGTCTGATCATAACTCTCAATGATGTCAACGCTAATACAAACTCCTGATGGACGTAGAGGCAGGTGGTAGTAGCACAATGGTAAAGTGTCATACTTTTGAGCCGAAGTTTCCGAGTTCGAACCCTCACTGGGGACCTGGTATCGGTGTTTGCAGAAATTGACATGATCATGAAAGATGCTCTGTCTGTATTTGGTTGTGGCATTATCATCCTTGTGTACCTGCTGGCACGTAAAGGTGTTGCAAGTTTCCTCCCGACATGAACTGACAAGCTGTGATATGTCGTAATTGAAGAAATAATCTAGAAAATTATTTTTAAAATATTTAATTAATTCTCCCATAACACATTACAGTTTGGTTTATTTTTATCTCGAAAATTATTTTTATAACAATAAATTTTAAAAGTCCCGAGATAACCGACACAGTATGTATAGCTGTTGTTGGTCTTAATTTAATGTAGAGAATGTTGTCTCATTGGAACGATCCATTATAATGGGGAAACCAGTAAAATGTTATAGCAGTTAGAAACAAGTAGCTGTCTCGTGTTGCAGCAAATCCAAGACAAGGAGCTACGGGATGTTCAACGTGTTTAAGAACCTGGTGGGTTCCAAAACTCTGACCAAGGAAGATATGAAAACAGCCCTGGAAAAAATGAAGGACCATCTTATTGGTACGTATAAGAGACCAATGTTAAATGCAAAATTGTATGCATTACTTCGTGGGAGATTATTTTATAATTTCTTAACAATTTCTTCAACTCAATTCTACCATTTTCTTCGCTTTCTTATTTTCATTTAAAGCATTATTATTTTTGTATCACTGCATGCGAAAAATATTCCCACATCGACAAAGCAGTAACAAATGTGTGTGTTTTTGTCAATTCTATGTGACAATTTAGGTCTGAAGCGCACTTAAAATCTCAAAGCTGTATACCTCTATGCAAGCACTAGTGCATTTTAAGGTTGTGTGGTAGCACAATGGTAGAACAGTAACCTAAGAAGCCAAATGTCACAGGTTGAAATCATGTCCCGGCGTTTTAGGGGCATGTGGTAACGCAATGGTAGAACATTAAACCTCAGAGCCAAATGTTCCAGGTTCAAATCCCATCCCGGAAACCCGGCATCAATATACGCGATAGTTACATTTCATTGCAAACAGATATCATCCTTGGTCCGTCAGTACCAGCCAGTGCTCGCGGGTTTACTGCAACATTCAGTGCTACGGATGTTGCAGGTTTCCTCCTGCCCTAAACTGACAAGCCGCAATATAAGTGAAAGAATCTTGAAAGCGGCTCCAAACACCAATTCGTAAAAAAAATATATATATATAGTCAAAAAGAATGCTTTTTATATGATAGATGTTCTCTTGCAGGCAAGAATGTAGCTTCTGAAATTGCCGTGAAACTCTGCGAATCAGTCGCCACTAAACTGGAAGGAAAGGTTCTCGGAACATTTGAAAGTGAGATTCAGCAACTTTCTAAATTTGTACATGAGAGCTATTATAAATGTATTAACCAATGTCCCAGATCTTCTTGGAAATCCTTATATTTAAAGAAGTTACAAATTCTGCATGCCCCACTGGTTTTAAATATTATTATTTCCTTTTTTTTCACGATCAAAAATACAAAATTATGAAAATATTGAAAACCAGTGTGACCCGTGGAAGATCTAGCTTGCTGCCTAATATCATTAATGTAGACAAATCAAATGTACGTAATTTCAGGTAAAAATATATTTGACCAAGAAAATATATGAAATATGTCAACAAATATGCCTTTAGGTCTCCATGTTGCGAGTACAATGTTCAATGTTCCGAACGGTTTCCAGGTATCAACAGCACTGTGAAGAATGCTCTACAGGAGTCGTGTGTTCAGATCCTGTCTCCACGCCGTCGCATCGACATGCTACGTGATGCCATGGAGGCCAAACAGAACAAGAGGCCCTTCTGCATCACCTTCTGTGGAGTGAACGGGGTTGGAAAGTCCACCAATTTAGCCAAGGTTGGTAATAGGCATCGGAAAGTAAGCCTGTGTAGCCAAGGTTAGTATTGTCACAAATGGGTGAAAGATTTCTCGCGGCGACGTTAAAACTCCATAATCACTCACTCGCCCAAGGTTAGTAGTTTGGAGTTGGAAAGTAAGCTTCTGTGGGCAAGGTTAGCATTACCTCGAATACCATGAAAATAACCTCTCACAAATACTTCCCAGTATACGGTAAGCCATTTTAGCCGAGGTTATTAGTTGGAGGTTGGGTCGGTGGTAGCGCAGTGGTAGAACATTTGACTTTGGAGCCAAAGGATCCAGGTTCAAATCCCGCCCCGGTGGACCCGGCATCAATGTTCGCGAAAGTTACCTTTCTGACACTATTGATAGGATGTGATGTCTGTAGAGTGGCAATGCAGTTATCATCCTTGCTCTTGTCAGTACCAGCCGATGCTCGCAGGTTTACTGCAACATTCAGCGCTACGGATGTTGCGGGTTTCCTCCTGCCCTAAACTGACAAGTCGTGATATAAGTGAAAGAATCTTGAAAGCGACTTAAAACCCCAATAAAACAAAAATAAAATAAAAAATAAAATATGAAATTTGAGCTCGAGGATGAATTCTTACTAAAAAAGTCTCGTAATCTTTGTATGTGGATAAATACGTTGCAGGGCTTTACATACAGTATGGATACAACGGAAGAGACCAGGTCCTTACCAGAAATGCAAAATGTAAGTTAGCGTGCTACAGTTAACGCATTAAGGTAATTTGCTTAAAAGTTAGCTGCTATCCACGTTAGTGAAACAGGCTGCAGGATAGTGGAATCTAATCCCAGTGTTGGAGGCCAGATCTAAAGCCCTGTGCTGACCCGACACACACAGTACTATCCTGCAAGTCACGCCAAGTGGTTCCATTCAATAATAGTTTTTGGGAAAATAAAATAATCATTAAATAGAGGTATTGCCTTGGATGAGTTTGAAGGTTTTAGAATTATTTCCGTCCCTCAACCACCTTGTACAAGAACACTAATCTGTTGATCTTCCTTCTGTCGGGCGAGCGGGGACAACTTGAGGTCGCTAAGCATCTGTGTGACCAAACCCGGGTCTCTGGGCTTGTAATCACCGTGATGAATCTTACTGCCCCGTGTTGCACATGCTCTAGCTGGTCGATACCTTTATGCAGATACTGGTCCCATACTACAGGTTCCCGTTTCACGACGACATCCTAAATTTAGGAGCTCCTAATTTTAGTACCCAGTTTTATCACCTCGTAAGTTAGGTGTCATTTAGGAAGGGATACGACTTGCTACGATGTGACAACTTTTAGGACTGGTTTAGGAGCTCCTAAATAGTTAGAATGCCGTCGTGAAACGGGTGCCAGGTGTATACTCTAAGTGTTGATCCACTAGTGCAAGATATGAAGTCTTCCGGCACAATGGTTGGCAATGCTTGAGGTTTCGCCTCAGGAAGCCAAGTGTGGCACTTGCCTTGTTACAGATCTTGGTAATATGTGTTCCTAACGAGATTGCTGGAGATGGTTACCCGAAGGGTTTTCTTCGACTTGCTGCAGGATGTGCTTGCTGAGTTAATAAATGCTTCAGCACAATAGTAACGTTTACAGAATATTTACCCCTGATAACGTAGAATACATTGGGTAGTTTTGGTTAGGATGTTTTGAGTTGAATAAATACTTCTCGATGTGAAAAAGCACATACTCAGCTGATTGAAAAGACAAACGTAATATTTTCTCAACAAGCCTAAAAAGGAACACTTTTATTGTCTGTGTCACGAAAAACAAAAACTTGAGTATAGTACATTGAACTAAACGTAATTTGTTATAGGGTAAAACATAATACTTTAATGTGCAATCTTACATATCACAATCATGTTAATAAAATTGGCGATCATGAAAACAAAATAATAAATGAATTGAATGCCAGATAGAATTACCTTTGATGAATATTTAACCACATTCATTATTAATTACGACAGAAAAATATGGTTTCAAAATCCCTTAAAATGAAATAAAATATGGTCATAAAATATATATATATATATTATTATATATTTTTAAAATTGGTGTTTAGAGCCACATTCAAGAATCTTTCACTTATATTACAGCTTGTCAGTTTAGGGCAGGAGGAAACCCCTAACATCTGTAGCGCTGAATGTTGCAGTAAACGTGCCGGCATTGGCTGGTACTGACAAAACCAAGGATGATAACTGCATTGCCACTCTACAGACAGTGCATCCTATCAATATCGCATCAGAAAGGTAACTTTCACAAACATCGATGCCAGCCCCCCCGGACAGGATTTGAACCTGGAACCTTTTCCTCCGAAGTCCAACATTCTACCACTGCGCTACCACCTGCCCCTCAAAATCCCTTAAAATGAAATAAAATATGGCCATAATATATAGTAGAACAGTTCTACTATACATTATGACTGTATTGAATGTTATTGAATGAGATGACACAACACATGGACTCGAGTTCATTAAGACATCCTGTAGGAATAATGGAAAGCAAAGGTATGAATGAGATAGTGTACAAAGAAAAGTCATGGATTATTAATACTAAAGGTTTCACACAAACATACAACATTTATTTGTCCTTATCAATGATGTAGGTGGCATATATTTTTTTTAAATAACAACTTATGTGTAGTAAATACATTTGATTGAAATGCCAGCTTTTTAAAATTACAAACGTAGAAAGTTATAAAAATTTGATGATGATGATAAATTAGTGCTTTACGTTGCAGCAGGAATATTTAACCCATACATGATGACTTAATATATATAATAAAAATTTGAACAAATATTTGCTGCCAATGTCTTTAACAAGGACAAACAAATGTAGTAAGCAAAGAAGTAATACTGCCATTGTACAGTTCCTGAGAATTATATTCTAAGCAATGTGATCTTTAGGTCAGTTGAAAGGTTATAATCTCTCTTTCCACTAAATCCAGTTGAGATTTCATACAGGTTCGGGGCACCCATTCATATAGCTCTAGTATCCACTACGAGGCCCTCCTGTATGAAACAGTGTAACTATAATTTAACCGTGACTACAATCTTTGCCCACTGCCAGCCCTACACTACACCATTGCTACAGAGTTGTATCCGTTCATTTTCAATCCTCCACACAGAAGCAAAACAATTCTGCTTATGTTGGCATTGAAAGACTGGACAGTCTTGTACGAGATTATCTGCCCACTTGCATAAGTATGTACTAGTATTTACAATTATTAAAGAGATCATTACCATGAGATTCTATACCCTTTTGGGGTCTAAAGCCACTTTCAAAATTTGTTCACTCACATCATGGCTTGCATACATATGTACTGCTTGTACTAGTCTGGATTTCCACCAGTTTTTATAGTGCTAGCTCACTTGGAATACCACATGCCGCAGATAGAACATGGATACGCCACTCGACACAGCATACCGACTCCGAGCTGACCAGTCCTTGCTTTACCCCTTCAATGCCGAGTGCCAAGCAGGGGAGCAACAAGTACCATCTTTTAATGTCTTTTGTTATGATGCGCAATATGGCTGCCTTCAGTGACAATAAATACACCTACTTACAGTTCCGCTGCTATCTTGTGAAATTTGCATATGCAGGTAAACAGAGGTTAGCGCTGTTATCATTTGGTAATAAATTTTGGCTGCATTAATGAAGTCTATTGTCGTTATTATTGGTCCGATTGCAATAAAACGAACATGTAAGTAGGATTATAGTAAATAGACGGCAATGTGGAACTTTATTTGAATAGATGGCTATATCTGGGGGAATTACGGGACTATTCGAGTGTGTTTTATAAGTAAGTATCGAAATAGAAATTCTATGTGGTGTCATAAATCATGTCTCCGAAATTTTACTTATCCATGTTTTGAAGACATGACGTCTCGGTTGTCTGTTGTTACTTCTTACCATAATCTAACAGTAAAACCTGACATGATTGGCTAAAAATGAACCATGTTGCCATAGCGAGCAAATGAAAATCGCCCTATTATCCAGACGCGACAATCGAGCAAGCCCGCTAAGCTTGAGTGTGTGGGACGTCACAGCGAGCGAAGTGCAAATGAATGCCAATATTTGAAGAGGTTGTTTATATTTTAATATCTTTTTCTTTCAGTATTTTTGTGTGAAGTTGGTCAATTTGTTAACTTTGCACTGTGAACACGATGGGCCTCACTAACACATGACATCATAGTAGTGAGTCCAGGTAAAGGCTAATAGGGAAAGGGTTAAGTATCAACCCTCATAAATAATCAATTTTGGCTGCTATTCAAACAATCATGTCATTGACATTATTCTGAAAAGGTCGTTACCATCTAAAAACGATATCCGAGATAGTTGGGTGGATGTTTTGAAAATCTAGTGAACATGCATCATCAACATATTGAACAACACCCAAATATTTCGTCCTGAAATATTGAAATAGGAAAGTAAAATGTCTTACCAGCAGTCTGTTGTGGTGCTGCTTGCTGAGCATAAGGATCTATTACAGCAGTGGCTTGGGCTTGCGCTTGCGCTTGACCGTTGCTATAGGCACCATAACCTTGGTAACCAGGAACCACTGGTGCTGCTTGCTGGGCAGGTTGGCCTGTAACCATGGCAAAACATGGGTTAAATTTTTGCAGCGAGACAGAACACACTAATCAATAAACATTGTGTGAGTAATACCATTAACTAAACATCCACATGACTAGAACTGTAATTAAATCATATAAATATGCAAGTTACAAAGTAAAGGACCAAGTAATTTCCTCAAGTAGGACCAAGTAATTTCCTCAAGTAAGTGATCATCTAGAACACTGCCATCAAACTGTTCCAATACATTTCAGATGTAATGAATAATTAAGACGGAAATGTCCTAAACTCTTATCTAAACTTAACTAACAATCAATAGTAAAGTGTTGCCATCTAGACTTAAGTTAAGCTTTATAAAATATAAAAGCTAATTAAGATCTGGCATTTTAATTTGATGTGCAAAGTGAAAGGGAAAAAAACACAACAGAATTCTTTAAATGACAAAAGCAAGCCGTTCTCAATTCTGACACAGCAACTTTAACAAACTGGGTTGTCTTCTTACAATAATGACATAAAAATAGGTGCAGAGAATGCTTCTTAACTTGAGCATAGTGAACTGAAAGTCTAGTCAGCCACAACTGAAGACATTAACATCTGAATTCACAGTCTAAACATTCAGATGATGGCAACATATATATAGGTAGGTTTTAGCTTTCAAAAGTAATTTGCACTTTCAAAACTAGTCATTTTCTTCTATTTGAATATGTCAAAAATGATGAAATAATTTGTGATTGGGCTAAAAAGTGTGTGAAAAACTGTCACAAGAAACTTACATTACAACATTGCAAGCTTAATGGATTAGATAAAATACTATAAAACAAAAAGCCAAGTTTTGGTAAATGCTATAGAAATCTAAGGTCAACTTGAACTATCTATATGGGATGGGCGGAAAATAACATGTAATCATGGATGGCAAATAAATTCATTAAGTAATCTACCTTTGCTAAATTGCACTAACAGATAATGAAGATCTCCACATCTGTGCTCCACTACACAACTGGTTATAGTAAGGTTCTGGACAGGTCAGAGTTCATGCCGGTCCATAAACTGACTTGTAGCACGCGTACTGTTTCTTTCCCATTATCTCAATTTCTCTAAATGCCAATACCCTATCAAGGGGTGGAGCCTATGTGCAAATAACTTCAAGGGGTGGAGCCTATACGTGTTCTCTAACTTCCAAGTAAGACTAAGAGAAGAAAATATCACATATATTTTAGCTGTTTTAAGTTGGAAATGACTTCGAAGAAATAGCACGAAAACCAATTTGGACAATTTATCTACATAATTGTTATTTAACATTACATGATATTAACTCGATCTGCTCCTCGAGACTGGAGTAAACATATAAAACAAAGCATACAAAGCAATGTTTCTGACATTCGGTCGATGTTAGAGAAGATAATTAGAAACTGAATTCACAGTTTGATAACGGTACATTACGAGCACATATAGAACACTGCTGTTTTCAATGTCTTCACATACCCGAGAATAAGTTATGTCATCTATTTTGAAAGTTCTAAATATATATTCTTCAACATTTCCATCCATTTTACAGCCGATGAATGAATTCAAGTCACAGTAGCATGTTTCAAAATGACACATGGGTGTAAGTGCATGTTTTACTCGTCAGACACGGTATGCATGTGCATGGTAGTTATGTGGTTTGGGTATCTCAACTGCACGATGTCAGATGATGGCTGTCATTCTGTTTTGATTGACAAGTGCTGTGCTACAAGTCCGTTATTGAATGTCCGTTATGAGTCCTTCCGATTAATGTATCATGTGATATCTTGAGGGAGGGACTTGTAGCATGGGTACTGTTTCTTTACCATTATAATGCTAGTTCACTAAACCCCATTACCCTATCGAGGGATGGAATCTATGTATGAATAACTTCAAGGAGTGGATCCTACAAGTGTTCTCTAACTTCCATTAGTATATGGAACTTGTTGTATGGATTGTTATTGAACTTTTTAGAATATTTCAACCATTGACAAATTAGAAAATTACAAGCTAGAAACAGTTAATGTCAATCCTGGGATACGACTGCAGGCCACCTGGATACACCTTTTCTATCTACTTCACCACATGAGTAGGCCTGACAGGAGGAGCAAATTCTATCATTACATAGCTATATCAATTTTACAATGAATAAATTACGATGACAACTTTTAGCAACATATGGGTTTTTTCCCAATTTAGTATGAATATTGACTATTTTGATGGAGTAACCATTGATCAATTATCAACATATCAATGTTTTCACTGCACACAAATAGTGCACGATTAATATGCACGTGCTACATTGCAGATGGTTTGGATACCTCGGGGATGATGTGGTCGGCTGATGGTTGTCATTCTGTTTGATTGACAAGTGCAATGCTGACTCGTCCCACCCTCAAAATATCTCGTCCTTCCATTCAATAACTAACTAAGACTAGGAAAATGTAAATTATGTTTTCACTTCCATAAACTAAATTACGTTAATGGTGATAATAACATAACTAAAATAGTTGATATCTTAAATCTGAAGCGTCCTATACCACAAAACATAGCAATTATTAGCATGCACATAGGCAACTCATAAACATTTCTATACTCTCCTCGCCGCTCCTGAATAATAGCCATACTTGGCAAAAAAAGCTATCTGAGCTGATTACAACATAAGAACAGATACTGCTCACAAGCTTCAATAAACAATACTGCTTTATGAAGCTGTGCACACATGGGCATGTTTTCCACAAAATAGTTTTATACTTTGACTAATAACAAATAACAATACATGAATGGTAGAATTACTTTGTGCAACAATGAGAAATTGTGATATTTGTGGAAGACAAGCTTTAAATATCTTAGAACAAGATAATTAGCAATATAAAAATGGATCTTCATACAGTCATTTTAATTATTGTACGAGGACAAATGGACGATAAAAATGTATGCATCAAAATAAAATGCATTGAACTGCACTTACATGAGGAAATTAGAGGTACCTCCACCAAGTAACCACATAACTACCATAATCATCATCTGGTTTCCTTAAACTTAACATGGATTACCATACCAATGTTATACTCAGACAGAAGCGGTATAACTAATGGTGTGCTTCAAATAATGTCTGTCTACAATAAATGTAATGCCTCCAATAGTCCCAAATATGGAATTACATTTTACAGTTTTATGATCATCAAAGGACATTTTATGATCATCATGAAGGACATCAATAGTCTTTGTTAAGAGATTATTTGAGGCACTACAGTAATGACTAATATAAATATTGGAAACAAACCTCAAGTGATCAAAAGATCAAATGAGAATAAACTATGCATAAAATATATTATATTACAATCACTTTAAAGGCATACAAATTACAATCACATGTTGGCATATTTCATGGTAACATATTTTTACCTGGAAGTATGTAGATTTGATTGTTTACATAAGTATATTGGGCAACAAGCTACATTTTCAGCTTGTCACACTGGTTTTCAATATTTTCATATTTTACATAGGTTTTGTCTCGTGACAATAAATACAAACATTTTCATCGAGTCCACAAATGGAAACAAAAAACTAGGCAAATTTAGGTGCTTCCCCTTTACACTGAGTTGTGTCCCTTCAATGCATAAATAAAATAAGCAAAAGAGATCACAACCATATTCATGTTTCAACCGGAAGGTTATACTGACAATTCAAGCTAATTTCCATATCAGGGAACAGCAGTGGAATTTTGTCAACCATAGAGTGGTGAAGGTTTCTGGAAGCACAAACATGATTTTATGTATGTCAAGTGAACTAGTCCAAAACAAACATAAATATCTGTGATTGTATGCCTTTAATGTCAAAATACTAAATATCAAAATTCTAAAGTTATGGATACCATTAAAGGAAAGCAAGCCTTTATTTAATATATACGTACATATACCATGTATACACAATACCGTCTAAATCACTACAAGTGATATTTGAGGTATCACTCACTGAACTCTGGGTATGCCTGCTGCGTTGCTTGCACCCCCGGCTGTCTGGATAGGGGTGCCTGTGTGGGTGAAGGGGGAATCGCCGCATAGGCTGGGGCCCCTGGAGAGTATCCTGCATAGCTGGGGGTGGGAGTGGGAGCATGTTGAGGGACTGGAGCCTGTGGCTGAGGAGGCTGGGCAGGGGGTGGGGAAGACCACTGACTGTAGGGTGGGGGAGCAGTAGGGGTAGCTGCTGGGCTGGGGGGCTGGGCTGGGGAGGTGGTGGGGACGGACTGCTGAAAACCTGCCCCACCAGGTGGTGGCATGGCTCCATAACCACCTGTAAGATAGAGGATCTACTTGTCAACAATATTGGGGAAAGTTAACATACTGGTCCGAAACATTACTCAGCATCATGGCATAGTTCATGCAACAGCAACAGTGCTTGTCAATGTCACATTGCTAATACAGGCATGCATGAAGACCCATAGTACTGTTCCCAAAATAAATGTAGAACGTATAGATGGTAATTCTAAAAATAACACAAAAACGTTCTGATGCAGTACTTTGACAATCCATTTCACTATGGAAGGCTGATAAATCTGCAATAAAAGACTGATAAATCTGCAATAAAACAATGTAACCGACAACTAAGATTACATCTAAAATAAAGAATTGTTACTGTTGGTAATAACATCAGAATATGTAAACAAATATGTGCATTATGTACAGTGTGTCCATCTGCAACATTGATTACAGAGACTGACATATTATAATGATAATAATCATGTGGATATGTGGACATAGATGTGGTTTTCAGACAATAGTGCTAATGGTCAACACAGCTGCCAATTGCAATACAAGTGGAATTTTACTTCAGATGAGTGAGAAAAAAATAATCAACAATAAATTTATTTTCTCCAAAATAATCAAAATATTTTCAAGTAATTTTCCAATCATGTTTTGAGTACGGAAGTGGATACTTATCTATGGTATGTTTCATAATAAAATATAGCATTTAATGATATATCAGATATCCATCTACGATCTGATGCACCAGTAACATTCTCAGCAAAAGCAGTACAGTACATACGGCTCCTCATGCAGAATCAACATATATACCTCATCAGACTTGTAGTTGGCAATGGCAACATGTGCAAAGAACATTGTCAGCACCATGCTTGTACTTGCAAATAGTGCATTTTCAATAATCTTCCAGCTAATATAGTAATTTTGTTAATGCAAAGAGACAGTTCATCAATGCAGATCATAAATTGTTAGTAATAATTTTTCTCACAATAACTACAATTTTAATAAACTTTGTAATAATATAACAATAAAACCTAGAACAAAATGAAGATAAAACTGCACCCTTGCAAAACATTCTGTATCAGTTTACCTTTGATGAATATGATCATAGTGCTATACATTTTATTTTGTAGTTGGAATATTACCTTTATTAGGCCATAATAATTATTTGATTCCACGGTCTACAGATTTGTTTCTGTGATAATTTAGTTCGGGCAGTAGAAAATACAAATATATATAATTTGTTATTTTGGCAATTCAGTCAGATCCAATATAGAAAGTAAACATAAATTGTTCAGATTTGAATGCTCAATTATTTATAAAGTACTGCTTGTCAATAGCAGTTTTAATAAATTAAGATGTTTGTAATACATATTTACCAGTAACACATCATACTGGCTTCAACTTTGTGTCAACCATTGCCTGCCAGTCTTTCTTCATATTCAATAATGGGTTATACAATTTTTTCCTTCACCATTTATTATAATAATTTTCTAAAGACTAGTAAACTGTCGGCAGAATATAATAAAAATAATTATTTTTATTTTACAAAGTGGAACAAATCTATGCCCTTAACATGCATTTGAAAAAATGCCTCCAACAATGCTCTCAAATTTGCCACACTTTTGACCAGTATTGATCCATTCATCAAAAGTGAACTGAGATTATCAGTATACTAAATGCGACGAGTCCATTTCCAGATAATTTTAATGGATGTCAGTCAAAAGTACCTGGAATAAATTGGGAATAGTGTACAGAAAAGCAAAACTACAGTGAGTGAATTATTGTTTTATGTCACAGCAGGAACCTTTCACCTATACTACAGGAATATATTATTTTTTCAGTGACATTACACAGCATACACATTTTAAGATGAATTTGAAGCACAGGGGCTATATGCATGAACATGGACTACCGTATATCCAGCATAGGCGCTATGCTCGGGCTAGCTAGTCTGTGGTTTATACGGTGCTCGAGTTGGGTATGCATGAACTTGTCTTAACCAAAAATAGTCTCCGCTTAGCTAGTCTGCGGAATGCAGCGTGATAATGGACTGTTCCATGCTTTGACTCACTGTGCACGCGTGGGGTGACGATTTAAATTATTTTTTTTGGATTGGGGTTTTAAGTCGCTTTCAAGATTCTTTCACTTATATCACAACTTGTCAGTTTAGGGCA
>JAUTBT010048357.1:0-16230 GCA_032361225.1 Lepetodrilus schrolli | reverse complement strand
ACTAATTTAATGCGACCTCAAGCTTTTAGACATAAATGCGACAACAATTAAATGCGATCGACCATGTTTTTCCCCCGACCTACCTTTCATTATTTTACATAATGCGTAGAAATTAAATGCGGTCATACGCCAATCGCATTTGTCGCATTAATATCCTGCTCGCATTAATTTCCTGATTTACAGTATAGCCTGTATATCGAGCCCCAGAGATTTAACTTTTCTGTGATATACATACCGAATCAGCGTCAGTCGCCGTGACCTGAACAAGGCTAACTCCTACTTGGAATGATTCAGGGATACGCTTGCTGTAGTTGGTTTGGGAAAATATGGGTTGGTTCGGGTTCCGGTTGACGGTGATTGTCAGGTTAGCGTAGTCTTTCTGCAGAGGCCGGCCACTGTCATACGCCATTACTCCCAGCTGCAACGATTACGTGTAACAAAACAATCTTACCAAAAGCGTATCTATTAGTTGCACAAATAATGCAAATCAAACCGAACATAAGAAGGGTGCATTTGAAAATCGTACCTATCATTACAATGGCAAATCAGCACTGGGGCCATATTCCCGAACGACATCGCTAAGCGTTCGTAAAATGAGTCTATTTCGGGATCATTAATGTTCCTCTACGGCGGCTTTACGATGTCGTTATGTATTCGATATATTCGGGAGCATGATTGTCCCCTGGATGTTTATATATGAAAGTAGCATTACATCAATTTACATTAATATACTTGTATGTGATCTTGAGCTAAGAATGAAAGGAATGTCATGCCATATGTGTTACGGACATTAGGCTCACCACATAGACAGTTGACATGTCAGTCGTAAGCGGCGCTCTGACTGTCACAGCGCCAGTGTTGGGGTTAAGTGTGAAGTAGCCGGGAGCCGCCAGATAGCCTACAGTCTCGTACACGATGTTCTCTTGTAAATCATCGTCTGTAGCCTGTACGTTGAAGATTTTACTCTGTGTGGTGATGTCGTAGACGACGTCGGTGGTGTAGGGTTCGTTGATGAAAGTAGGAGCGTAGTTGTCCCTGACGACGCTGATGATGACTGTGGCAGTGTCGGTCTTAGAAGGATGGGACTGGTCACTAACAACCACATTCAGCTGATACGGAAAAGTATCAATATTAGATATAGTATATTGGACACAACCGTACACCTATTACATATAATATATTGGATACAACCGTACACCTATTAGATATAGTATATTGGACACAACCGTACACCTATTAGATATAGTATATTGGACACAACCGTACACCTATTGTATTCGTAACAAGGAAGGGTGTGCTATTGGGACTACCACTATCAATGTATGTTTGCAGAAACACACATCCAATAATTTTGTTTTATATCTCACACTCTCATGAATTCGCCAATGGTTGAAGAAATTGAAACAGTCACAGGAAAAAAGAAGTTAGGTGTCCTGCTACAGGATCCTCACAAAATCCTATTAGGATCCTAGCAGGACGCCCGAGGTGAATGTGTTCTGCCAGGATCCTAATAGGATTTTTGCTATAGGTAGTTCACGAGGTCTTATGTTAGACACAAATATGATCAGCACCTGATATGTATTCACAGTTCCTCCTTCGAGTATCCTCCTGAGAGAGATCAGTCCAGAAGAAGGTCCCAGATAGAAGACATCCGTATCCTGCTGCTGGATGAAGTAGTACGTCAGGACATCCTGCGTGTCGGCGTCACTAGCAGTCAGTTGCTGGACAGATGACCCCAGGCTCAGTGTCTCGGGGATGGTCACCTGATATACGTTCTGGTCAAATACTGGCGGGTTTTCATTGCGGACAACAGTTATGTTCACCTGCGCTGTAGCTGTCTTTGGACCAATAACGAATTGTCTGGAAGCTTCTATTTCTAGCTGTGTGGAATAATAAACACAGATCGTATTCAATATTGGTCTTTTTTAAGTGATTTAAGTCAGTAATATCATTTTAAAACGTATTTGCATGGTAATTGATAGTGGCAAACAAAATTATATTGGTCCTTAAGACGCAAATGGAATGCTGCTAAAGTCAAAACCAGAGCACGTTTTTAGGTGACTTAAGTCAATTTCAAAACTTAAGTCTAATATTGAATACGGCCCCAGAATAATAATAATAATTAGTATTATTATTGTTAAGAAGAAGAAGAAGAATTCACATCATTCACAAAAAGATGAAGAAGAAGAATCCACATCATACACACTAATGAAGTCAACGGTAAAGACGAGTGATGGTAATAGTATTGTTACTAATTGTCCTCAGTCTAGTAAAAGACTAGTGAGTTATCCACAGTGGCATATTTCACATACGATTGTATACGTACATAGTATGCATTCAGCTTGTTGAGGTCCGTTCTGAGATCCTTCTTTACAGTGATACTTCCGGTTGCGGAGCTAATGCTGAAGTAATCCGGACCACTGCTATAACCAGTCATTTTGTACGTGATTCCAGGCTGAAATATTCATGCAAATATAGTTTAATAAGTATAGTACAATGAAAGGAATGAGGAAGACGATCGAACGACCATCATGTATGGGATATCGCTACGAGAGCGCTATGGTATCTTAGTAGATACGAGAGCTTCGGAATACGATACTATCAGGGCTACAAGTTAGCATTGCTTACCCCAGGTTGAGCTACTACAGCTATGACTTCCTGGGAGAGACGTGTATTCTCGGAGATCCTGGTGGGGTAGCTGGGCAGAGTAAACTGGAGGGTTTCCGTGTCACGCACGATGCTGATCTCAACCGTGGTGGTGCTCCCCAGGGGAGGGAACCCGCCATCTTGTGCTCTGACGATCAACTGAAACATAATAGGCATTGTATGAAACTTGTTCATTAACATATATGGGTTTCCACAAAACTGAAATAATTAATGTAATTTAGAATTATCAATACATTGTATGTGAACAGAATGCATTATGCTAATAGTACACAAATGTGGGAAATGTGTTGCCTTATATAGCTTATCAAATATATAGACCTACACGGGGAAGAACATTTGAAATCTCTAATTTTGAAAAGAAATTGAATAAGAATTTTAAACTGGCAAAGGAACAATTGGTAGGCTGAAAGAACAACATGCTTGGAACTCACCCTAAATCCAGAGAATGAAGTTCCCTCCAAGTCTTTTAGAAGAGTTATTTTCCCATCCAAAGGATTAACAAAGAAGTACGTGGGAGCTTGTCCTTCACCAATGGCAGTGTACGAGATAACGTTATTGGGAGCCTCTTGATCAGTGTCCGTCGCATTAACGTCAACAATGAGCATGCCGACGGCAACGTTTTCCAGAATAACAACGCGGATGACGTCAGTGTTGGTGAACACAGGGGCAAAGACATTCCTGTGTACTACGATATCCACAATGGTGGTGGAACTTAATGAAGGAATGCCGCCATCAAAAGCCAGAATCCGAAGCTGATGGGAGAAGAACAACAGATAACAGAGACATTGATATGCATTGCATTACTATCAGAAAACGTGTTCTTGGCAACTACTTCGTGAGTTTCATCAAGAAACACATATGAACATGTATGATTGTATTTGAAAGAGATAGACTGGTAGATAATTCGCCGTCTGCTTTGGCCATCCTCAAATTATTATGCAACAGAAATGTATATTTTCACTTACTTTGTACTTTGTTTCTGAGTCCTGAGCTAAGTCCACTTCATTTGCTACTCTGATGGTTCCAGAATTGTCCAGCGTGAAGAGATTGGGAGCAATGTCGTCACCGATCACTCGTAGTGTCACGTCGTTGAATGGACTCTGGAAAGGGAATTATAAATACACTATCATATACGCATAGTGTACTATGAGTGTGGCAGGTCAGACTGCACTGAAAGCTTATTAATGTTCTCCATGTAGGCAATCGGATATGCCCTTAAAAGCAGTGCCTAATCAAGCAGGGAGTGATAGTTGTTCGTGACGTTCAACTTACACTGGGATCAGCATCAACAGCAACTACTTGAAGGATACTGGAACTAGCTCCAGCTGTACGTAGAATGGTCTTGAAGTACGGCGTATTCAGGAATGTCGGCGCGTTATTATTTCTGTCAACGTTGACGGTGACGGTGGCCGTGTTGACGGCTTCTCTGGACGGGTTCCCCATGTCCCGGGCAGTGATGACCAGTGTGTAGGTCAATGGCCTGACTGCATCAGCGTACAGTGGCCGTAGTAGGGATATCTGACCGGACATACTGCCCACTTGGAAGTAGGTCTGAGCAGCAACGTCTCCAGAGAGAGTGTATTCCACTACGTTGTTTGGTGCCTGTCAATGAGAAGATAGTTACGGGTCATTGAAACATTTCAGATATTTTAATATTCAATGTTTTAAATATATTGAATTATTTTAATCCCTTTATCTGCAAACCACGACTATTTAAGTGAATTTAAATCAATTCTAGCAACCGGTTATGCATTTATAAGCAGTGCCTAATCCAGCAGCATCTACTTGAAGGATACTGGGGTTGACTAAGAGTTGTACAGGTAGTCCGCCGTAAATCGACGCATTGTCATTTCTTGCTATTGTAGAACCATGGTTTACGCCTGGACTACAGTACAACCCTTTCGTGAAACGAATGCCGGAAGAGACATCCTGTTGACACAGAATTGGTATTGTACGTACCTTGATGTCGCTATCCCGTGCTAGAACACTGAAGAACACGGTACCCAGGGATTGAACCTCTGATGTGAACGTAGAGTAAGCGCGTCTCTCGAACTCGGGTGGGAACAGATTACGTGTGACGTTGACTGTAACGATAGCGATGTCCGATAGTCTAGGAGTGCCGCCATCCTCCACCAGCACACGAATCTACAATCAATATACATTACAACATGTAATTATTAAGAAAGAATAGGAGGCCATCCATATACTATTGTGATGACTAAATTACATGTTTGTGATATATATTTTCCCAGTGAAGTTAGATTTTATGCAGTACCTTATACATGTATCCATCGTGGGTGTTGATGTTATTGCTGATGCTGATGACGCCAGTGCTTCTGTCAATCACGAATAGACTTGGGGCAACGTCGTCTCCGATGATGGAGAAGAGGAGTCTGTTGAAAGGATCATGGTTGTCGGCATCTGTAGCCGTGACTTGGACGAGACTGGACGAGACTGGGGAGTCGGATGCCACGTGGATTGAGTATGGTTCGCTGACGAATACTGGCGTGTGCTGGTTCCTAATGATGGTGACAGTCACAGGTATGGCGATGCTGCTTCTTACAGGGTTACCGCCGTCACGAGCGATAACATTAAACTGAAAATAGAGAACGGTAAAAACATAATAGATGGGAGAGAGAGAGAGAGAGAGAGAGAGAGAGAGAGAGAGAGATTGTGGATAATGATGCGACAGATGGAAGCAAAGTTCATCTAAATGTATCTACAACAGCTTACATTGAAGGAGTCCTGACTTTCTCCGACAAGATTCTTCCTGACGCTGATCTGCCCAGTGGTTTGATCCAGATAGAACCGGTCTACTGGTGCGGACAGGTAATAGTGGACGGAGTTGTATGGAGCCTGCAATTGTTCATACAGCACTGATAGTAACAAAATCACATCAACACAGCTAGCATGGCGGAGCATTTATTTGCTAACTAAATAACAACCATGACTTCGCAGTTTCTGAATCTCGGAAATACATTTTACAGCCATTGTATTCATACAATAAAGATGTGGAGGGTAAGTAACTCACCATATTGTCGGCGTCCGTAGCTACGACACTCATGATATTAGAGCCGGGAGACGTGGTCTCCACTATGGTGACCTCATAAGCTGGCTGTAGGAAGCCAGGGCTGAACAAGTTCCGGTCCACGCTGACCAATACCAAAGCTGTAGACGACAGCCGAGGATTTCCACCATCGCGGGCTCGTATTCTTAGCTAGAAGAATATAATATAAATAAGATCATTCTATAGATTCACTGGACCTTTTCATTCTAGTGTATTCCCTAAGGGGTTGGTTACAACGTTCCAGCATATCTCGTTTTGCATTACTCTTGATAGAACAATGATGATGGAGTTAAACCTCATAGTCCCACATTCTGAATCTGGCACATGCAATAATGCACCTGTAGCTATTTGTAGCGGTTTCATTTGTAGAATATCTCAACATACACTCATTAAATAATCCGTTTGTTAAAGATCTACTCTCTTAATAATACGTGTTTAATATATACGTACTGAATAAGTAAGCTCCGTTTCCATCATGATGCTCTGTGCAAGTCTGATAGAACCAGACTGAGCATCTATAGTGAAGAACACGGCAGCAATGTCGTCGCCCACCACGTCGTACTCTATGGTGTTGTATGGCGCCCTGGTGTCGGCGTCCTGGGCATCCATGTCGTACACTGGTTGACTGGCACTCATGGTTCTCTTGATGTGGACGCTGTAAGGTTGGCCAACGAAGAACGGAGGACTGCGGTTTCTGATTACGGTGATGGTCGCCCTAGCGGAAGTGGAACTCGTCAGTGAGGGTATTCCATTGTCCTTAGCATCCACGTTGAACTGAAAGGGTAATACTGACAGGTTGATTCTGTTGCCATATAATTAACGTCATATGTTAATAGTTTCATAACCAAATGAAAGCTAATTGCTTTGCGCTTCGTGGGATTTAATCTCATTACCGTCATGGTCAAATGAAAAGTGTTGACTCAAGCATCATTCCTTACCTTCGAGTATCGCAATGTGCAAAACCAGCGAATTAGATGTGGCTTTCATCGTAAAGGCAGCAACTAGGTTAAATAATAACTTACACTGTACACGGTAGTCTGACTGCTGTCACTCATGAGTGATTGCCTAAGGAAAATAACTCCAGTGACAGAATCTATGATGAAGTAGTCCCGACCCTGGATGCTGGATGATCCACGTGAGATGAAGTAGAGGATCTCATTGTGAGGAGCCTGCAGAACGGATACAGAATTAATATTATGTATAAGCATCTGTATATATTTTCTATACGGTATTGGATTACTTGATAGCATACCACTTGGCTGATCTAGATTATAACAAGGATACTGTAGTAAAACAACATCATTGGTCATATATACTTGTTATAGACTTAAACCTGTATACCTCCCCTATATACGCCGTTACAATACCTACCCTGGTGTCTGCATCTGATGCCTGCACTCTAGCAATGCTAACTCCAAGTCCTGTGGACTCCAGGATGGTTTCTTCATACACTAGAGGGTTAAACACTGGGTCGAACAGATTGCGCTGTACGTTGATGTTCACCAGAGCTGTGGCACTCTTGGGTGGAGACCCACCATCTTGAGCCTCCACTCTCAGCTATGTGAGACAAGAAAGCAGCTGTAATGTACATCTTACATAGACAAGGGAATCATTACATCCTGTTTAGTGTTGACCACAGAATGGCTTAAACAGAAGGAGTAAACTGATAAAGAGTTCATAAACTTCCTTATACAGCTTTAGTAAAATGAATAATATGTCATTAGATAGTCACATAGTGAATATGAATGAATATGACATCAAAGAAAGACAAATTCAGTCACCCTGTAGAATGTTGCCTCGTCAGTTGTCAGGTCTGCCTGTATGGCTACTGATCCTGTCTGGTTAATGGTGAAGTACGACGTGGCCAGATCGTCACCAATAGCTCGAAGAGTGACGGAATTGAAGGGCATCTGTAGTATAGAGGGAAACAACTGCTTAACAGAACACTCAATGTTAATATATATTGTACACTTCGTATTTAAGAATGTTTTACATATGCGTCGTTTCATATTTAATGACTGAATATGTTCGTTTCAATCTGATATAGTGTTGTTACGAAGTATAAAGTGTCCTCACCACTGAGTCGGAGTCTATAACAGTGACCTGAGTTATAGAGCTTCCAACACTGCTGGTCTCCATTATTGTGACAGTGTACGGAGACTGGAAGAAGGTCGGAGGGAAGCTGTTCCGGTTCACAGAGATCCTGACCTGAGCTTCCTGTGAGGCCGCTAGAGGTGGGACGCCTATGTCACGTGCTCCGATTGTCAACTGAGAAAGAAATAGTTCACATATTAGCAATGTATGCCCCTCAGATTGACATGTAGTATTGGTATCTATGTATTATATATGCAATAGGCTTTGATTAACTGAAGGTTCAATAGAATAATGATGATGATGATGGTGATATTCCATTTATATAGCGCTAGTATACATGCTTTAAAAGCATGCTCATAGCACAGTGTAGGAGATGTCGTTGACTAGGAAAACGATTGACTGACGAGAAATTTTTAAACCTAGGTCTAAAAACAGGGAGAGTTGGAGACGACATCCTGTACAATGAAGAGATAACCCTTTTCGTCTCATCGCTATTCTCTTTCGCCACACTATGGTGGTATCAATGGCACCATCATAGAACTTGGTAGTATTACTTACCGTGTAAATAGAACTTTGAGCTATGTCGAGTGTGAGTGCCTTCTTGACGGAGATCGCACCAGACACGGCATCAAGGAAGAAGAACTCTTCAGCCAGTGGACTGGACGTTACAGATTTGAATCGGATGACATTGTGAGGAGACGAGACATCCGCATCACTAGCAGAAACAGTAACTACAACATTGCCAAGTTCAGTCGTATCTGGGATAACAGTTTCGTATAGTGTTGGCGAAACCACTGGTGCGTTGAGGTTTCTCTGAATACTAATCGTGACCACTGTGGTATTAGCCAGAGGTGTTGGCAGTCCATTGTCGTAGACTCTGATCCTGACATAGAAGGTGCTCACAAAGGCGCCCGTTAGTGACCGAGCTACGGTCAAAGTTCCTGTTTCTTTACCAATGTCGAAGTATACCGGAGCAGCATCGTCCCCAATAATCTCAAAGTTAACTTTTTCGAATGTGTTCTGTGGATCGTTGTCCATTGCGTTCACTTGGAACACGGAAGTCCCTATGTTCAAGTGTTCCGATATTTGACGGGAGTACGGTGTTCCAATGAAGTATGGCGTGAATCGGTTACGTATGATGTTGACGATGACAGTTCCCGAGTTGGCTGCTGCACGCTGCGGCTGAGCGCTGTCTGAAGCCCGGATGAGCAGGCTGTATTGCAGTGCCGAGTCCTGAAGGAGTGATGTCTTCAATCGGATCTGTCCAGAGCTCGGGTCCATTAAGAAGTAGGTGCTAGCTGTGTTTCCCCCTACTAAGCTGTACACGACTCTATTGTATGGGGCCTGGAATATAGGTTATGAATGTTGGTACATGTTAAGTCATAGCGTCACAATAGGAATTAAAGGTGTATTATTGAAAATGTATGGGAAATAGTAATTGCATTACTCGCTTTCAATAGGGACAATACTGATGTTATCTTTAATGATTGTGACAGTGATTCGCCAGCTCAAACGATCATTACCTCATGCAGTAACAAGTTTACTTACTGTTATGAAAATTAAGACGGAAATATGTAGCATTTCTTTAAATGAGTTAAATAAATGCATATATAATAGACCATTTATAAAGCGCATGACTCAATGTTAGTGCATGATCGAAGCGCATGTAGTATGTCCATACCTTGCGTCAACGTAAATAAAATGAATTGAAAACTTACCATAGCATCACCATCCGTCGCTGTAACCTGGTACACTGGAGTACTGAAGCCGTGATTCTCAAAAATAGTTCTGCTAGCAGTGTATCCCGGGGCGGAAGGTTTCATCCAGGTTGGGGCAAACAGGTTCCGGTCCACGGCAAGGGATACAACCTCATACGCATTCCTGGCTGGGTTTCCGCCGTCGAATGCCACTATACGTAGCCTGTAGGAGGAGGAGCGGTCGTCGGAGATCAATGCTTTTGTCGTGATTACTCCACTCACTGGGTTGAGGTTAAACAGGTTAGGAGCTATGTCATCGCCAATTAGATTGTACTGTACCGTGTTATACGGCGCCTGTTAGCGAAAGATAAACATACACGTTGATATAAGCTCAACATTCAAGTTCACATATGCTCAGCATTCAAGTTCGTATAAGCTCAACATTCAAGTTCATATATGCTCAATATTCAAGTCCATATATATGCTCAACATTCAATTTTATATAAGCTCAACATTCAAGTTCATATACGTTCGCACGTAAAAAAAAATAGAAAGAGATGTCTTATATTAAACGTTCACAACGACATCCTAAAGTAAGGAGCTCCTAACGTTAGTACCCAGTTTGTCATCTCGTAAGTTAGATGTCTATTTACGAAGGGATAAGGCTTGTGACGTCGTCGTGAAACGCATGTTACGAGGTGATAACCTTTAGGACTGGTGTAGGAGCTCATACCTAGTTAGGAGGCCGTCACGAACCGGGAGCCAGGAGTTAAACAACATAGGGTACTAATACCGTATATGGTTATTAATGGTTATTAATGCAAGTAATGCAAGTGGGATCAATCATGTATGTAGTTGATACATTGATTGAAAAGATACAATGCAATAAAAATGTATGTATATATGTGAGTATAGTTCTGAGTGGTTTAGTAAACAGACATGATTAGTCCCCATACCCTGCGATCTCTGTCCGTGGCCGTCACAGTATACAGCGTTGTTCCTATATTGACGGCCTGGGATATTGTACCAACGTAAGGGGTGTTGATAAACTCCGGCCCAAACTGATTTCTGTTGACGTTGATGGTGACGGTGGTGGGGAGGGACCCCCTCAGTGATACAGGAACGCCCTGGTCCTCAGCTATGATAGTCATCTAGAAGCAAAGTAGTACTGTGTATACAGTTCCAGGGCCCATGATTGAATAATATTAATTCGGAAATGTATAAATTCAGTGAAACATAATGATGTAAAGAACAGCAATGATATTTGTATGTGGCGACATCTATGTCCGTACCTGGTAAATGTCGTTATTGGCTGTAGTGTCGTCAGTGAGAGGTCTTCTGACAGAGATGTCACCAGTGACAGTGTTAATATAGAAGTACTCCAGAGACTTGGCAGTTCCAACTCCAATGTAGGTAACAACATTATTTGGGGGCTGAAAAATAGTTATCAAATAATTAATATATAGACGTAATCGTATCCCGACTTTGAAAGAAATTAATACCATTGGCATTGCTGTAATATGGACAATACAACTTGGAAATTATTACAAACAACAATATATTGAAATCCAGTGAAAATACACATGGTATTTGAGAGAAAGAAATTGAATAGCCTCTATGAAATGTATCTAGAAATGGATGTATACTAAGAGGTGAAGGTTCCTGTACACTTACCATAAGATCGGTGTCAGTTGCCTTAACATTAATAATAGTGTCTCCAAGACTGTGAGTCTCCAGAATGGTCACACCGTATGCAGTGGTAGTGAAGATTGGAGCGACCAGATTCCTATTAACTGTAATAGTGACCAGGGTCAGATCATTCTTGGGTGGAGAGCCACTGTCTTCGGCTTTCACCAGAACTCTGTAGTCGGTGGTGGAGTCCGAAGCCACGCTGTCCCTCAGTCGTATCTCGCCGGTGGTTCTGTCCACACTGAAGTAAGTCGGAGCGGTATCGAGACCAATGATCGTGTAGACGAGGTCACCGAATGACGCCTGTGTATCAGAATCCACGGCGGTGACCTGGATCACTGAAGATCCTTGGCGCAGGTCCTGGCGGATCGACCTGATGTATGGTTCGTTGATGAACGTAGGAGGGTTCTGGTTACGGACAACATTAATGAAGACGGAGGCATCACTGCTTGCTGTATGTTGTGGGATACCTCTGTCACTTGCTCGAACAGAGAACTACAAAGACAGGCGTAATAGCTTGCGTGAGAGAAGGCAGTATTCAAAAATCTACAATTGTACATTGCAATGTAAGTTGTCCGAACGGAGAATTACAAAGATACGCATAATTATAATACTTGTACAGTAGTGTGTTTGAGACCCCATAAGTCAGAGACTATAAGTATATATCGCAAAATATGTCCGAACGGAGAATTACAAAGATACGCATAATTATAATATTTGTACAGTAGTGTGTTTGAGACCCCATAAGTCAGAGACTATAAGTATATATCGCAAACCAGACGGAGAGGTAAAAGACAACACATAATATGGTCCACGTATTTCTAATGTTCTCAATTATAGCTGTTGATCATGAAGACAGTATCAAAGTAGCAGAATTGTAAGTAATGAAAACTTACTATATATCGTCCTGGATCCACGGCATCAGTGGTGAGCGGCGATCTTATGCTGATCTCTCCAGTGACCTCGTTGATCTGAAAGAAAGCCAGGGTGCCGGGGTTCCCAGTCAGAGTGTAGTACACCACGTTATGCGGGGCGTGAGTGTCGCCGTCCGTGGCCGTAACGGACAGGATAGGGACGCCGAGAGCCTGAGTCTCCAGGACGTTGGCGCTGAAGGACTGTCTGACCCACTCTGGAGCCTGGAAGTTCCTCAACACCTGCACGGATACTATGGCTGTGGCACTACGAGCAGGAGACCCGTTATCAACAGCTACAACACGGACCTAGGGAAAATATTACCATCTGGTGAAATACATTTCTCGCACATATATGGTTCTATTATCTCAAAGCAATAATGATGGAGTTGTTTTTAACATGATATTTTGGTATATAACATCTACTTACGGTGTATCTGTCTACATTTTCTGACTGTAACGATGACTTGGTTGTCATCAAGCCGGTAGTGGGGTTGATGCCAAAGAGGTTCGGGGCAGAATCGTCTCCTATGACTGTGTACCGAAGCTGATTGAACTGAGGCTGAAAACACATCAAAGCTAAGTAAGCGTTCGTTATGTTTTGTTAATCAATATGTAATATACCTACCCTCAGGTGCATTTATATGTTTCATGTATTGAGGTGCGTCTATAAAATAGATAGGTTGCAAAAAAATCGAATTTAGTTGAATAGCTTGTCAATGTATATTTACCACAGTGGCAGAATGTGTATAACACTATCTATATCGTTGGTATAGTCTAAGTTTCTTTGAATTCGCTTTTAGATCCGTTTTCACTATTGCTTCACTTAACCTGTAAATACCCGTAACGCTGTGCGTTGCAGTAACCCTGCACGGACTGGCCGGCACAAAAGGACAGAGAACCAAGAACCAAGATAGCTAATTGCAGAGATAGTGCTGGTATGAGATCAAGTACTTACATTGGAATCCGAGTCCGACGCAGACACTTGGACAACTGAGGACGCGACTGGTGTGGTTTCAGACACCGTGACACTGTAGGTAGAGTTGAAGAAAATCGGAGGATTCTCATTCCGCAATATAGTCACTGTTAGAACCACATTGTTGACTGCTGTTTTGGAGGAAGGCAAACCTCTGTCCCGAGCCGCTACTGTTACGTGGAACGTGTTGATGGTTGTATCGGCAGGAGACCGTTTCAGTGATATGTCGCCTGTTTCTGAGATTGAGAAATAGTCGATGGCGTTCTGGGTGCCGATGATGCTGTATTGGACCTGGTTGTGAGGTACTAGGACGTCGCTGTCCACGGCCTTGACATTTGCCAGAGAGGTCGCCAGTGGAAAATTTTCAACTAGAGATGTGGCATATACGGTCTGGATGAAGATGGGAGCGTTCAGGTTCCTGTTGACGTTGATAGTGGCTGTGGACGTTGATGCCAGACCTCCACCATCAGTTGCAACAATACGAAGCTAAACGGAAATAAGTATGGTAATATTTATGCATATTGTTATATAGTCTCGGTAGCGTAGAATTACGAATTACGAAATAGAAGACAGTGCTATTTTGTAAAATGTCACTACACAGTGTTAATGGTTCACTCTACTGAAAATTGGCTGCCTCTGCACTAATAGCGTTTGAAGACTTACCATATATATCAGATCAGAGTTTTTCGTAAGGGTATCTCTGACCACGATCAGCCCACTGTTGGTGCCATCGAGCTGGAAGAAGCTTGGTCCTTTACCATCTCCCACTATGGAGTACGTGATGACGTTGTACGGAGACTGGGTGTCGGCATCTGTGGCCGACACTGTGAGAACACTGCGACCAACTCCCAGGCTGTGGTCAATGGACGTCTGGTAGTTCAAGGGGGAGAACACAGGAAACTCGGTGTTCCTCAGTATGTTGATAGTCAACAAAGCGGTTCCAGACAAGGGAGGCGTTCCGAAATCGGTGGCCCTGATGACGATTTGGTAAACGTAGGCTCCGGAAGTGTCAGAGTTCAACGGTTGCCCCAGGTACACCTGTCCGCTGTTGGGGTTGATGTAGAACAGGTTGATGCCTTGGAACGGTGTGACGCTGGCTATGCTGTAGGAAATCCGGCTGTTGAACATATTCTGTTTAAAGAAAAAAAAGAGAATGGACGAATTGTTAATACGGTAATATTCCAATTAGAAAGAGCAATCAACACTTTAATGGAATGGATTCCAGGAGAAATGTCATCACCATGTACCGTCGCATTCTCTTTTCCTGATATATAACAGCCTTTAGAAAACAAGCAACCGACTAAATATGATTATATCAAACAGGTTCCTACCACTGGGTCATTGTCCGTAGCGACGGCTGTTACTACGACCTCCCCTACTGGAGTCGTTTCTTGAAGAGTGATGGTGGCTGATGTCAGAACCACTACTGGGACGTTGTCATTGCGGTCCTGGAACAAGCAATGTAATGCATGCAGAAACAGATCTAGTGATGACATAAAGCAGAACGAACAGACGTAAGACCATTCATCGTGACCTGGGTTTTACCATAATAGCTCAAACGATATGTGTTCAGATTATAATAGCATTCAAACATATGGTCATGCACATGAAAGTCATATGGTAACTCATATGGTAACTCATGTCAGAATAGAACACGTTTCGTGGCTATTCATTCGATTTTTGAAAACTTGACACTTCAACGTATTTGACAAGGACTAGCTGGAAGGTAACTCACAAGGACGGAGACCCTAACAGTAGCAGTTGCAGAAGGGATTAAGGAGTTGATCCCATCCGCTGTCGTAACGAAGAACTCATAGAAGTTGATTTTCTCGTAATCCAGAGGGCCTCTGGTGTGGATATCCCCAGACTGTGTGATCGTGAAAGTGGCCGACCCTGGTCCGTTCAGCTGGTACACTATGTCGTCCATCGAGTCCGCATCCTCCGCCTGGAACAAGATATAACATAGCATTACTTTAGCATTCCCATGTATGTTGATGTACTAGCAATCACTACACCCGAACCAGCTAGCATTTAGCAGTGCCATAACGAGAGAGAGAGAGAGAGAGAGAGAGATGGAATTCAGTCTCACCTTCACTGATGTTACAAGGTATTTATCCTCATTTTCAGGCACTTGCGGCTCATACAACGAATGTACAAATATGGGGACGTTGTCCTGCAAGTCACGCACGTTGACGGTGACGGTGGCAGTGCCCGTTCTGGCATCCACGGCGTCGTCTCTTGCTGTGACAAGGATGTAGTGGACCTGGTCAGTCTCGTAGTCCAGTGGCTCCGTAGTGGTCATCTCACCAGACAGGGAATTTATCGTGAACCTACAGAACCGACCACGTAGGTCAGTTAGTTTACACATGAACAATGGTATTATATCTCTACACACTTCACAATTTCACTGATAGGAATTAAGTGCAGATTGATGTTTGGACATTTTGTCACAATTGAGGAACAGTAATATTTAATATTGACCACCTTCCGTATTGAAAATACAATTATATACTTTAAGTTAGTACTTTCAAAAGCATTTCTGTTTCCGAGATCACATGCAATCAAAGTATTGTTTATCCAGTGCACGCTAGCTAAACCAGGCAGTAATCTTGTATATAATGGGTGTCGACCATCAACTCACTTTTCAGATGTCACGGAATACGACACTTGAGAATTAGGGGTGCCAGGTTCATCCATGTCTGTAGCCTGAAACCGGGCAAAATCGGATGTCAAACTAATCTTGAAGGTAGCCTTGGACGACCAATAAAATTATATAGAATCTCTGTATCGGTATATAGATCAGTTACAGCCCCCAGGCCATGTACCCAAAGCTATATTATACGTAACGTGGAGGAAACTTTGCCTCTTTCTTGATCATCAAATACGATAGCTTAGAGAGCATGACCCCTGATCAGTTGTAGACGTCGTCGTTGGAAGAGCAACACGAAGTGATATACAGATGTGTCTTGTAGTCCTTAAGAAGTCATGATGACATTGGGTTGGGGAGGGGGGGGGGGTAATTGGGGTTTAGATCCGCTTTCACATATGACGGCTTGTCAGTTTAGGGCAGGAGGAAACCCGCAACATCCGTAGCGATGAATGTTGCAGTAAACCTGCGAGCATCGGCTG
>JAUTBT010048346.1:0-16230 GCA_032361225.1 Lepetodrilus schrolli | reverse complement strand
TGCCGGGCCCCCGGAGCGGGATTTGAACCTGGAACCTTGGCTCCGAAGTCCAACTGTTCTACCACTGCGCTACCACCGCCCCTACATGTTTTAGAACCATCAATCACAAATTATCAATTTAAACATGCAGGTGGCTTAATATTCATGGAGAAGATAGAATATGTACATTATGTAAACTTATCGTATGTGACAAATTCCATGTTTTATTTGTCTGTCCATCACTGAATACTATTTGCAATACATTTCTACCAAAATACTTTTGCTTAAATCTAAATGTTTATAAATTCAAATACCTAATGCAATGTACTTGTAACCTCACTGTTAGTTAAGATAGCAAAATACATTAAGGCAAGTTTCTGTAAGCTGTCATTATAATTAGGCCTCAAAGTTAGAATTTTTTCCAAGGAGCCATTTGGCTCCTGAAGAACCGGAAACACTTAAACTAAGTGAAATATTGGTCGCCAAATGCAAAATTAGGTCTCCCAAATTAGTCGCTAAATTGAGCCCTGTTATAAAACTATAAAATGTTGTATATATGTTTTACATTCTCTATCAAAAACCTTGATTTATGAAAACAAAACTGTCCCAGATCTCAGTGGTTGATATTACAAGCCATACCTGAACAAGATAATTCTGCAACTTTAGAAGCAGTGTCAGTTTCGGCTACAATATCCTTCCTAGCTTTAGAAGGATTGCAGGAACTCCCTTCAGCCAGAAATAGGCAAGATAGTTGTTTCTTGTATGCACTAGAAAGGAAACACATTTATGGTGCAAAATTTTCATCACGACAATTACAAAATTTCAATACTGTTTGGCCTGGCCTGCATTTCATGAATTAGTCGTACCTGTAGTATAAATGTGTCTATGTCATATCCTGTAATAGCAATAGCATGGTGCACGGACATTTAGGCTAGGACTACAGTATGACCCTTTCGTGAAATGCAGGCCTAGAAACTGGGATCTCAGGTTTAGTATAGTTAACCTTGCTCAAGCTTCTTGTTTCAAGCCTTAGCATTTATTAACGACATGTACATTGGAGCTGCACTCAGGCTGCAATACATATCTCTACTAAGGGCTATATTGCACTACAGGAGCCGTTCAGTCAAAACATGGTAGTACTAATTAGTACTACTTTTTACTTTGGCTCTTGAGCCTGTAGTGTTTTGTAGGAGAGAGTAGGAAAACCCAAAGAATGAAGGGAATGGATTGCACGCATGTGAAAACCGATTTCCTGCTTATTTTCTTACTAACCCTTTCAGACAGCCACTACTTTGTAGAAAAGTAGCATAGTGTAGTGTAGTAGTGCAAGTAGTGCAGCCTGAATGCAGTCCAGTACATAGTGTATCATAACATTGGTGACAATGAATTGACGTCATATTGCATTGTGGTGCCATAGACATTACATCACAGATATGCCTAACACTTATCTCAGCACAAGGGAGTGAATTATTGTTTTGCCTCACAGCGGGAATCTTTCACCCATTATTTATTTATCCTATCAATATCGCGTCAGAAAGGTAACTTTCGTGAACATTGATGCCGGGTCCCCGGGGCGGGATTTGAACCTGGGACCTTTGGATCCGAAGTCCAACTGTTCTACCACTGCGCTACCACCCGCCCTCTTTCACCCATACGCGATGATGAAGTAATTAATTATGCAATATGAATGGGTTAAAAAAAGCAGCATTAAAAACAAGCCAAAAAAGGTTTGAAGAAAAGTGAAGTATATGATTGAACACAGGGAATGAAGAAATAGTGTGAATACAATAGAATTAAGTATGCAATGGTGAAACATTAAAACTTATTTGATAGGGACCAATTTCTTTTCAAAATGATATGATGAGAAGCACAGGAACCTGGCTGAAAATATGTTTGGAGTTTGGTGAGGATGTGCTTGGGCGTGAGGTTCTCATCACACCAAACGCACTGAGGTTTATCCTCACCCTTTAAAATGTAAGAGTGGATGAAAAATGTATGACCGATGCGGCATCGTCACAGGACAGTCTCGTCCTGATGACAATATACCTCTGACAAAGGTGCAAAACAAACGATGAGTTGAAAATGATGTAATTTATTATGGATTTCAGTATCCCATTATTTTTACGGAGCGATTTTATGTAGGAAGTGATGTTTTGTTTTGAATCGCTGTATGCTACTGACATTGTTGAAATCAGCCAAACTATTACCCCTAATTCCCACTTAACCTGACAACCAGAAGACAACCTCATACTGCGAGGTTGCCAGAAAGTCATGCAGCTGTAAATTTTCTGTAATTATTGAGTTATGACTATGATTTTTAATTGCTTGTAGACAGGATAGTAAATGAGAAAATATAATATACGATTTAGGTTTGACTCTTTCAGTAGATTCTAAAGCAATAAGAATTGATTTAGCTTCAGGAGAAAATATGGAACTATTATCTGGGAGTCGACAAGTAAGTGATCGATTGTTTACGATGGCAGCAGCTGTTACACCAACACCATCCTTTGGACTGTCAGTATATATACTAACGTGTTCGGGATATTGAGTTTCAAATCAAAGTCAAGATTAACGGTTAACAGCTGACTGAAGTTCGGGTGATGACCGAAGTCCCTGGACTTTACTCTAATCCTGGTAATCCAAACTAAATTGGCCAATGCTAGTGTTCCAATGGCTAGTCAAAATGTAGATTTCATTTTAAGCATTTATGGATATGCTATCATAATGGGGACTAGTTTTCCAAATTATTAACATACAAATACATGATGAATTCCCAAAGATAAAACAAAAGATGATCACATAATATCTCACCTGCATTTTAATGGGACTGTGCTTGTGTCCATCTTGGCATAGTCGATTTCACACTGACAGGTTGAGGTTAAACCTAGAAAATACAAGTATTCATTATGAACAAATATTTGACTGAACTATGAATCTGGGGGCCTATTCTCAAAACATTCTTACAATCGTACGACAATTGTAGGGCTAGTAACATGTTACACACATTCTTAGGTTAAGATGAGTGCAAGAAAGTTTCTAGAATCGGCCCCCTGGTTGTAGGATTTTTTTGTTTGTTTGAATTGGGGTTTAGAGTTGCTTTCAAGATTCTTTCACTCATATCACGACTTGTCAGTTTAGGACAAGAGGAAACCCACAACATCCATAGCACTGAATGTTGCAGTAAACCTGTGAGCACCAGCTGGTACTGACAAGACCAAGGATGATAACTGCATTGCCACTCTACAGACAGCGCACCTATCAATATCGAGTCAGAAAGGTAACTTTCACGAACATTGATGCCGGGCTCCCGGGGTAGGATTTGGACCTGAACCCTTTGGATCCGAAGTCCAACGTTCTACCACTGCACTACCACCCACCCCCATCTCTTCGTGTATAAGTAAAAATATTCCTGCTGCGACCTACATGGTTCTAAATTACCTTTTTGAGTCAGTTGTCCCTGCGTCCTATTGTACATGAAACTACTTGCCCTGTAGGTTAAGGGCTTGTATTTCACTTGTCCGCCTGTGGATAATACCTGTCCCAGGCAGGCAGACAATCCTAACTGTCAAGCTCCGACGTAAAGCACTAATTCATTCGTTTTTTACTTAATCGCTAAGAAGGCGATGGACGTCGGTCACTTCTTTACCTTCGCATGGCGACAGGTCCAACATGAGAGCCTCGATGACGTAGCCCAGCATGGTGGTGGAGAAGGCGTCGTCCCTGCGGATGCCGAGGGCACGGTGGAAGTAGTCGACTGCCTTCATGTTGTCGCCCATCAGCGCGTACACATAGCCGATGGCGGAGTACGTGGCAGGGTTCTGCGGACAGATCATCTCCGCCTGCTTGTGGTATTCTAGAGCCTCCTCGAACTTCCTGCAAACAGACATTGGCAGATTGCTTGGAATGTCGTCAACTTACCTTCATGGAAACACTTCGGTTAAGTAGATCGACTACTGATTCAAAAAAAATATATTAAGCAAAAGATTAACTTCATGAGGCATTTGTATTGTCAGATGAAAATACTTGCCCTGTAGGTAAGGGGCAATTATTGTTTCTACATTTGACCAAAACGAAGTTGAACACCCATGGGGTGGATCTAGGTATTTTGTGATAAAAAAACCTACATATCCCAAGAATTCATTTTTATATTTGGCACCAAAATTGGGTTTAAATCTGATAACCCCACCCCAACCTGAATACACCACTGCAAGATGTTGGACCTGTAATTGTATCCATTATTAGGCCATAGTTATTTGATTCCCTGGTTTATGGATTTTTCTCTGAGTATTTTGACTCTGGCAGTTAAAATTTTTAATAAATATACTTTGATATTTGGCAAGTTGGTCGGGTCCAATATAAAAATACTAATTATTGGAGATGTTAATTGATTTCTTGCCAGAAAATAAATATAATTTATATACTATTCCATATATATATAATTAATACTTGTTAAAAACATCAGTACTGTTAGTACACATACATTTCCAGATTTGAATGGAAACAAGTATACTGCTTGTTAATAGCAGTGATAGTAATAAATTATACTTTTGCTATACATATTTACCAGGAACCAATCAAATTGGCTTCCACTTTGTCTCAACCATTGCCTGCCGGTCTTTGTCCACTTTCAATGATGGTTTAAACGACTTAAATTATTATAGTATTTTTTTAAAGGCTAGTAAACTGTTGGCAGAATATAACAGAAATATTTTTATTTTCCAAAATGGACCAAATCGGATTGGTGGATCCGTAAACCAGGCAATCAAATAACAATGGCCTTATATATAATTAATTATTTAATTAGTTAATTAGTTACCGGTAGCTAGTATATCTGGATAGATTACATTTGTATTATCTTTAAAAAGTTCACTCACTAAATAAAGGAAGTTGTGGATCTTCTTCTACACAACGAGACAACTAAATGAGAATAATTGAATAGTTTCAAAGAACAAACATAGCAGGTGCTTTCAAACTCACTTCCTCTTCCGACAAACATGTCCCAGGTTATTTAGAAGCGGTTCCCATTTCTCAGCCTTCATCTGTTTACTGATGGCCTGGACCTTCTTCAGGGCTTCCTTGAAATATTGCTCTGCATCTTCCAGACTGACAACCACAAAAATAGTCAGCCATTTAAATTTTAATTATTTTTTTTAAATTGGGGTTTAGAGTCACTTTCAAGATTCTTTCACTTATATCACAACTTGTCAGTTTAGGACAGGAGGAAACCTGCAACATCCGTAGCGCTGAATGTTGCAGTAAACCTGCAACATCCGTAGCGCTGAATGTTGCAGTAAACCTGCGAGCACCGGTTGGTACTGACAAGACCAAGGATGATAACTGCATTGCCACTCTACAGACATCTCATCCTACCAATATCGCGTCAGAAAGGTAACTTTCGCGAACATTGATGCCTGGCCCCCGAGGCGGGATTTGAACCTGGAACCATTGGCTCCGAAGTCCAACTGTTCTACCACTGCGCTACCACCCGCCCCTCTAGACATCCTAATAAATCTCATTCGCCCTAGGATATGTGGTGTGTGGGTTTTATGTGGGGAGGAGTCGTACACATATGATATACCATTGCCCATCCTAATAATCCTTGTATTATAGATTTCTTGTCCGTAATCCAAACCAAGAAAACCAACGATTTCTTTCTCACGCGATGATTGCGGCATCCTACAAATAGTGATAC
This sequence comes from Lepetodrilus schrolli, assembly GCA_032361225.1. NCBI lineage: Eukaryota > Metazoa > Mollusca > Gastropoda > Lepetellida > Lepetodrilidae > Lepetodrilus > Lepetodrilus schrolli. The sequence goes on along the minus strand of JAUTBT010048346.1, from coordinate 10,559 downwards.
ATATATTTTGCTTTAATAGAGAACACATGACCACAGGTGATAAATAATAACTAATTATTACCCCACTTCACATATCGGTATAAGTTCGCCATAGGTGGTATACTTATAGTAAACTAATAGGACTAACTAACAGAGATGAATCTGATCTAAAGCGTATATGATCATGATGCACTACTTGACTTCATGAAGAACTGTACATGTATCATTTGCGTCCAGTACGTTCCTAAAATCATCTACACAGAGACCTCCAGGTATTACATGTATTATTCCATCCATCACTCGACCAACCCTAGGGTAACACTGTTGTGATGAAATTTCCAAGATAATAATCTCTTTGTATAGGATTATATCCCGAGTCTATGCGTTCAATGCTAACGCTCCCTGATATCTCCTAATTAAGACATGCTGGTGGTCGCGATGATGTCTTTAGGCTGATTCTGAACCTACCCGTAGGGTACTGGAGGTGGTCATCCACAAGCTCAGACTCGGAGTTACTAGTCTCACGGTCCCGTTGCACCACGTGTAACACCGCTGTGGACGTGAAACACCTCTTAACTCAGTGCCCAACCTACCAACAGGAGCGTGCACTACTGCAGGAGTCGGTAGATGCTGACCTTCCAGGCCTCACTGCCATCCTCAACATAGCAAATGAGGCAATGCGTATCAAGTTACAGGACTTCCTTGATTAAAAAAAGGCCTAATTGACCAACTAGGTCTGCAGGGTATAACAACACGTACCCCTCTACTCCTACCCCGAGTCCAGGATGGACCGCCAATCTCCTCACGCTGCGCCGTAGGGACGGACCACCTCCAACATCCCCCATTCCCCCCTCCCTCCCCTCAGTCCAATGCCCTATGCCGCTATATAACATCTAGTCACTGGGCACCCCCCCCCAATTTCCGCCAAGAGAACAACTGGACACTTGGCACCCCCCCCCCCTGCCCCCAAAAGAGGCAACAGCCCATACCAAGTGGTAAATAGAAATATATGGTGCTAAGACATCCAAAGCATTCATTCCCCCTTACCAATCATGCGTCCCAAAGTGGGACCAGTATGCCGAAATGAGCAATGCTGGAAGGCGACTGTAAAAACTTCAATCAATCAATCAGTCGGGTACTGGGAACCCTTACAGGCTAGTTGTGAAAGACAATGGTTAAGGATTTCCAACTGGTGTTTATGAACAGCCAGAAATGTACGAGTTTTTTTTTTAATACAAGTTAGCTAAGACAGATAACAATATTACCTCAATAATTATTTTTTCCGAAACGAATGAAGGAAACATTGGTTTCAATAACATACATGTATACTACACATAATGTGTAATTTTGTATCACACGTTGTCCATTTTATTTTAATGTATTGCTAAAACGTATCTGTCTGAGTGAAAGCATGAGTGACACCGTCTTATGCATAAACACCGTAAAATTGAGCATTTCCGTTCAGCGTTGGTTGGTTAACATGCCAGGTAAGTATAGGGAAAATATTGTAAAATATGGTGACTTTTGGTAAATTTATTAGCTCGTATTAATGAAATGACATATGTATAATATAATTAATACATTTATTATGTATACTACTTTGATATCTTCTACGCAAACTGATGTATTTTACATAAATACGATGTACATGTACACTCAGTCTGTAGAAAGTAAAATGCATTGCGCATGCGCATAATCACGAACGGTTGACAACATCGTACTCGGAGGTAAATGCATTTCTAATTTCTAATTCGACACAGTCATATTCGTATTTCCGCTCAGCAGTAATCATGACCTGGGACCAGCTCTATGAAACGCCGTAACTATACGGTAACCTTATCTTCCACCGTAGAAATAGTGTAGTCTGCGGCCAAGGTTAGAGTTACGATGTTTCGTACAGGAGAGCCCAGAAGACGGGAAGCATCTATACATACCTACACAACGGGGACCCACATACAAACGTGTATAATCTAGAGTTGTTTATGGTGATATTACGGCTAATCTTCATCCGCATAGAGACATACATAGATTGCGAGCATATATACATACTTCATTGCCTGCTGTCATTCGGCATGCATATATGTATACATGTATACATGTACAAACATAATAGTTTTATTAAATGTAAATAATATATACGGAATTTTATATTATTACATGTGCTAGACACTATAATGAACTATTTATACTTAGTTTTACTTGTAATAACAAATAGAATACTATGAGCTTGACGTTGTTGCAGTGGGCCAAACATTTGTTTTGTTAAAATTAATAAGTTATGCTCTTGTATGCATGGATTAATTATTATTTAACACAGCTTTAAATAAAGGTTTCATCCATCCGCGTCGAATGATCGAATACTGTTGTATTAATGTAAAACTTAGATAGCACTATCGATATGTATTAATTGCGTGCATTAACATTGTTGTAACGTCAGATCTTCAATACATCTTGCCGTTCAGCGTTTTGGCGTTACGTAAATCTAGTATTTATTATATTCAATTGCTCTTAGGCAACATTATTCTCATCACAAATCACGTTGTCTGAATTTTTAATGATAATTATTATGAATAGAAATCTTTGCATTTTCATTTTCGTCTTGACACGCACAGTCTGAGTATAATTGAGAACACGCATGGATGATATGGTTAAGACATGTCTGTGTTATGCAATTAATATTAGAAACTAAATGCATTACTAAATCAAACATCTGACAAACGAAACCAACTAACTGACTTTAAATTGTTGTGTTATATTAGGTGTGTATTAACAATGCACTTCAAGCATTAATTGTTCAAGAATTTTAATATCATATATTATTAAATTCAGTACGTTGGGGAACATTCTAAAATAACAATTAGTTTATTAAACGAATGATCAGTAGACAATAACGAGTAAGGTTCATATAACAGAAATGTTATCGCAATACATAATAATATGCCAAATTATCAAACAAGTGAAACAAAACATGTACATTGAAAGTTAATAGTAACTGACAGCTCTACAATCTACAAAATAGTAGTGACGACCCGTCGACTGCTTTGTATGTAATTATCATTTATCATTTTTTGTATGTTGTTGTTGTCGGCATCTAACGTTTATTTCTTAGATAAACTATTGTGTCTCGCGTTGGCAACACAAAATTACAAGCCTAATCGAATTGACAGTCACACCGAATTATTATATCAACATGCTGAATTAATTGTTGGAACTTCGAGACATTTACGAAATGGGAAAAAGAAATAACTAGAAATGATTGAACCAGAAGAACCTGCACCAAAATAATTATCTTGCATCGCCTTGACCTTGCGATAAAATGCTATTTACCAGAATTAAATAACACTTGCTAATAACGTCTGCACTGGATTAGATTGCCATTACGTGATGTTGTATGCGTATCATTCGTTATACCTTCATTGAAGAGGCTTTATATATTAACGTGTGTTTTTTTAATGTCATTATAATAACTATACTGTACACATATTATTATTATTATTACTATTAGTATTACTATTATTATGATATTATGTACATATTTGTAGTGCGCATTGATAGCGCTACAATCAGTGTGTTCTCACTCTCCTTCTCAAACTCCCTGGGGAGTACAATCTCAGTTGTCGTTTCAGGGGCTAGAAGGATAGTATTCACATTTTCATCTCATCCTACCTGGTACCCATTCCGTTATGGGAGAACAGAGGCGTGATCTAACTAAACCATGGCCCTATTAGTAAGGCACACCACCATGATGTTTGCAGCCTGTGTCTCAGGGTTTAGAAGGATTCCTAGATAGTCTCGGGTACCATCTACGCACTAGTCGAGCCCGATTGTGTTCTATAACTTCCTACCTGAGCGAGTGGTCTTTGTCCAATGCACGGCACCGTAGTATACAGTTTGCAACATTTCTACAATGCTCCAACGGTGATGGGCAATACAATATTTGAAACAAGGGCAAATGCATGTATATTAATGACTCAGTATAAGTTTTGAGTAAGATACATTAATAAGCTATTTCGAAATATACAGGTAGAATCGAAAAATTAAGGTATGTTGTAAGAATCAACGTTTCTATCATTGCACTCTAATATATGTACCATTCATTTTAAACATCCTGGGGCTTGTTCCAACGAACAATCGTAGCGACTCTCGTAGCGCTCTGTGGAACGTGGCATGGTTTGGATAGGTTTACGGTTTGTTGATAAATATATTTCCCAGCTGACTCAATTTAAAATAGGTCAAATTGCACTTACTTTTTAATTCATGTTAAAAAATTGTTTTTGCATTTTCTTTATGAAACACAACAGTCAGGAATATTATCTACATATCGATAAAAGGAAAATAAAATAGAAATTCAGTTTAATACCAGTGTACCTCTTGACATACATACATTAAGTTTCTTAATTCATGTTTCACTGTTTGGCTACTGTCTACCTATAGCTATGCAATCATTGGAATTACTGTTAGTTATGATACAGTTTTATCACAACTACATGCTGATCTACTTAACGTCAATGATTAGATCACAGTAGGGTCCTCGCTGTGGGTGTCTTCACAGCGTGTTCTCACAGGGCTGTCCTTACAGGGGTGTCCTTACAGGGGTGTCCTCAGAGGGGTGTCCTTACAGGAGTGTCCTCACAGTGGTATTCTCACAGAGGTTTCCTCAAAGGAGTATCCGCACAGCCGCGTTGGCGTCATAGGAAACCAATCTCCACAAACCAGGTGTTTGTATTATGACAATCTCTGTGCATAGATTAGTATGATACAACTACTGCAGTTATGAGAACATGCAGGTAGGTAATATATACATATATTCAATACTACTATACAAGGGTAGATAGATATTTATTGATAATTGGTAATTTACATTACATTATCAAAATATACATTTCAATGTTTTAGCAAAGATTCGTCTCACATTTAGAAAAAGGATTCATACAGCATGACTGCATTACCGTTATAATTCACTGCTAGCACATAATACTGGTATTGATCAAATACTATCTGTATTTAATACAATTATTTAATTACACGAGTTGAGATATCCCATACCGATTATTCAGCGGTATCAACCTTACTGTAATAACTATCTGAACTGTACATCTTTCGGGCTCAGAATGACGTTATTAATTAGTAAATTACAATACATGAATAATTAACACAGATGTATGAGCTAGCTAACATCATTGCCATTCCTTGTTAAGACAGACCTTATTCGACTTCATGATTCATTGGCGATGGACAACTACTATAATATACAATTCTTCGCATGCATGTGCACAGTATGTAGTGCGTGACGAACATGCAAGTGTATTCTTAGTGCAATTGTATGTGCAAGTATTCCGTACAGACGCACTTATAAGCATTGACGTCTGTAAGAATTGGCATCACATGTTAGCAATTAGTCTTGGACTCGAGTTCGAATTTTGCTGTGGGCACGGAATGTTTATCAAGTTCTTTTATTTAACTTTACCACCCAAGGTGGTACCGGAAAATACAATAATACAAACATACTTTTACAAATAACATGACCAATAACGTGATCAAAACGGCAAAATAATCATATAATTCATATACAATACTGGAAAGATTTAACCATTCTTCATAGTAGAATCTATTTTTAAATTCCTTTATCTTTTTAGATAAAAGAAGACATTTTAATTTATGCATATTTGGTCACTTACTAAACCATAGTGCCACATTCGATTATAGATATAATATATGTACAGTGTACAAGTACCTCCTTTGTCTTATCAGTATCAACTGTGGTTATTGATGCCAGCGCGTACGTAACGTTCTCATAACGAGTCATCCTCGAAAACAAAAACTTAGTGCATGATCGTTATCATACGATACTACCGAATATAACAGCGCATATTTAAGAATGCGCTAGTGAGACGTGGATTTAAGAAGTTGGTATTGGTTGCTCTTCCCACGATATCTAGATTTACGTGCATTCACTATAAAAAGAAGAAGATGTAAAACGTCCGTTACAACGCTCTTCCGTATATGTGAAAGTAATGCGTACTTACGTTATGCATACAATATAGCTAGATAGGCTACTCTTTGTATCAACAGGATGTTTACAATAAGCTATATACTACTTCCGGTCGGGTGATGTCGCGGCTTGTCCTGTCCCTCTTCTCGGGAACTGTAAACCTTCTCAAGCCCGTGCTAAGCAGTGCATTAACTCGCAAAGCCAACAGTATAATGATCGTGTTTTAGATCGAAAAAGACAGTTATTGAAGGCTGACACGTTAGGCAGGATATAATATGATAGCATTGTCGTCTATAGTTAAAAGGTCGTGCACAGACAATATAGATTGTCCGTTTCAATAATGTCAAGGCGCATCCGTCTTGAATAGATACTTGCTCTCATAGGTGGAGAGTGGTAAGTGGTATTAGATTTAGATGAACTATTCCTGCACCAGGCACCGAGGTCTTCGCGCAGTGTGAGCTCCTTTCAATAAATACACTGTGTACGAAGAGAACCATATATTATACGTGCGATACTGTAATATAAGATGGTGTCGCATGGTCCGGTCCGTTCAAGTTAAACTATAGCACGTTTGGGTGGTGCGTGGATGGGTGACCGAGAACCTGCGAGTATCTAGGATTCGTTCCTGCCCAACACTGAATCACAGGCCGAAATACTGGTGGTGTCACCTTAGACAAGCTTTGTTCGATAATGCCTCCGTTCACCCAGCAGATAATGGGTATCCGGAAGGATGAGATGAACATGTGAATGACAACCTTGTAGCGCTTTGGAACGGCAGCTTGTGTTGAGAAGGATTGGATGGCACATACATCCATTGACCGGGGTAATAATGTAGCGCTATGAGCATGCTTTCGAGCGTAGATGTAAAGCAATATAAATGTTAACATTATTATTATTATTATTTAGTTCATAACTTAATTAGCATCTATAATTTTCATATCATCTATCGATATTCCAGTTTGGAAGTCTGACCTTATTATGATATACCTGTACATTGTATCGTTTCAGATTGGTGAGATATCAAAGATTATTATCATGTTGCTTATTAAGTATTTTGCTGCTAGGACTTTGGCCTTATGGTAAGTATTATGTAAACATACGATTTTGAAAACAATATTTTTTTTGGTACAAGTTATGTGTACTATTCTAAATAGCCTTCAATCTTTATCTGATGCATCTCTGACTCCTAATATATCGATGGTTTTCTAGCATACTAGTATAACATAAATTTAGTATAACATAAATTTAAAGAATGTATTAACAGATTACCCATAATAAATATGATTGAACATGATGTTCTGTTTGTGGGGTGTATGCATCTCTATGTTAATGTGTACTTAGCGAGTAGTACTGATACAACTTGGTTCTATCTCATTGTATGCGGTGTTTGCATTGCATTTCAGCTAAGAGGTCGTACTATCAGCACAGTACTGCTATGAAAATAGTGATATTTGCACTCATGCGCAGTGGATCCACGATGACAGGAAGTCTATTCGATAGTAGTCCGGATGTATTTTATTATTATGAGCCGCTCAACCCACTGTTCAGTTCAACCAACAAAAAGATGGAATTTCTCCATAAATTACCAAGGTGACATGACCTTTGATTACACTTCTTAATGCTAATTGGGAATATTATGCGATCGCAAGCATTTTAATTCAAATAACTCAAAGGAGCATAGCAATATGCTATCATAATAATTCTTCATTATGAAGCCGTACAAGCACTTTGGTAATCGTGTTAGATTAAATTATAGCCAAACTTGCAAAGTATTATATCATTGCATTTGTAGCTCTGTTTGCAATACAAGGCATCTTTTATTCGTATACGAGTACTAGTATTTCATTTTAATTATAGATTAACGAGAAGCTACAGCGAAGAAGCAGCCGATATCATCAGAGCAACTTTGGATTGCCGCTTTGATGACCTTGACCTTCTGTCTTTGACAAATTACCACACACGACTAAGTTTTGATACGAAGCCATACTTCAAATGCTTTAATGTGAAATATCCAAATATCTCTAAAAAGGTGATTGCAGATTGTTTGCCTCTATTAAAGGAAGCTTGCATCGCCAAGAATGTGCGCGTTGTCAAGGTCATCCGCCTGCCAATGAAATCCATGGATGCAATAATGGGCAGCGACCAATCAGTGAGGATGATACAGCTATTCCGAGATCCACGTGCTATCATTCGTTCTCAAATGATGTATGGAAATAGTCCGTCAACCTTGGTGTATCCCTACGCAATTAAAACATGTGGTGAAATTCTCAGGGATGTAGAAACACGTGAATTATTGAATAGAAAGTACCCAGAAAGAACTTACAGTTTATTTTTCGAAGACCTTACACGAGAACCTGAAAAATTTACGAAAGAAATATTTACGTTTTCTGGAATACAGTTTTCAGTTGAAGTAGAAGCACACCTGAGGCATATTACATCAGCAAAAAACAACGCGAACTGTTCCCTCTGTATTCAAAGATCTAATTCTACGTATGCATCTCAAAAATGGCGGGAAACTATAGGATATGACGTCATCTCAGATATTGACGATGCCTGTGGTGACGTATACAAGCGTCTAGGTTATATCCCTGTTCAGACTGAAATCCATCTAAGAAATTTACATGAACCTTTGAGAAAACGTGAATTTGTCAACATATAAAGTATGTCTCATAACATTCGTGTTGTAGAAACGCATATGCGTCTGTTAAAACTGACTATATGGATGCCAAAGAAACAGTATATTGTTGTAACCGTACAGTTAATTCATTCTCTTATATAGACGGCGACCAGTCTGAACTTCCGGAATGAACTGTACAGCGATGTTTTTACTTTAGGCATTGGTATTGAAATTGAATTTAACGTACAATACACTCTGTTTGCATTCATTTAATGGATTCGAGTATCGGTCGTAAGAAGTCTGCACTAAAAGTGATAATTTTAAATATAGCTCCACTATTTATAGAAAATCGGTTTCGATCTCCGATCCGATGTCATTGAACGAGCAATACTAACGTTGCGCCACTCAGGAAATTATCTGGACATGATAGTATCAAAGCAAGGGATGGCTCAATGCTACTGAAATGCGAGCTTAGTGATAGAGGTGTCGAGTTGCACTAATGTAATGAGTAACTGAACATTTATTTCAGCGATTCAGTGCCTCCAGTCGTAATGTATTGTTTACCAAAGGCCACAATTAAAATTGAAATACCCTTACATTCGATAGCTCTAAGTGGTATTGAGCTAAACAGCAGAGGCATGTGTACTGCACGCTTCTTGTAATGTTCCTACACTGAGCAGTTGTATAAACCATACACGATGTAATGTCGGCATGGCATTGGAGATTGGCATCCTTATATACAATATGCGCACATCGACTGCATTATGCCATCGATCGTACTCGACACTGTGTGTCATATGACGTCTTTTTAGAGCATTAAACTCGCCATAATGTCTATTTTGTGTGTTCAATGGTAGTGCACCGTAAGTGCTGAACTCCATGAGGGAGTTGACGTCAGGAGTAAGGAAGCCATGCATCTACTTGACAGAAGGGTCGATACACATACACTACCACCATCACCACCATTTTCCCCAGACTCTGTAATAGTTGTATCTACAGTTCTTAGAGTAAGTCCACTGCACAAAACACATTAATGCATTGTTTATGTACAATAGTTGTAGCGTATTGTGAAACGGACTTACAATTGTAATAGCGGGTCCCTGCAAATGGAATTACAATTATTGTAACGACAAACGTGTTTGAACAGCTACGGGCCTTGCCCGTACTTTAGTCTCCCATTGCTGCTTGGTCGCCAGTCCTCTAAGAGGAAATCAATGCATTTGGAATTTTACGTCGTTTTCTACGGTAGCAAGGTATCAGGCGGGAAGTCCATGACATAACTTTGCTAGATGACATCAACCAAGCATTACGCCTGCTGAAACCTGGAATTCCCGCTATGATTTATTCCCACCACCACTACAATCGCAACCACAACCACACGTCCAAGATGACCCCTGACTTACACTCGCATGCTGGGTAACATCTCTGTACTATACAGGGCCCTCATGGAGTTGAGAAGGAAAATGAGGGCACTATATTCCATTGACGAGGATATTAAGGCGTGTGGCTTAGTTAGAAAATGGCTATGTTCACCAAGCAGAGAATGGGTATCCGGTTGTATGACATGGTCATGTGAATGGTAACAATTTCGCGCTGGGAACGGCAACGGGTTATATACTCCCAAGAAAATTGAGAAGGTACATTGACAACATACCGATCCAATAGCATTGATAGAGGATACTGATGTGATGCTTTTAGCATGCCTTACCGGGTGTATTTGGCGCAGTATAAGTAGCCATTATTATTACTTTATAGACAGACAGACAGGCAATAATTTATTACCGTCTGTATATGTTAAAGGGAGATAACTCTAATATGTTTACATTGCACACACAGTCTGCAAAATGGATATATCAGTCAAAGGTAAATGTAAAATATTAATATTAATATTAAATTTATATATATATATATATATATATATATATATATATATATATATTATCTAAAGAGAGACGAAACATGTGTTACAAG